>CAUYRH010061947.1:0-11811 GCA_963574655.1 Perodicticus potto
AGTAAATGAGAAAATATCATGAATGTTATATCAATCAGGTTGATAAAAATATCTCCGATTGTATGTGAAGCCCGCACACTGTACTCCATGACTGAATTATTGTACACAGCTATGACTCAATAAAAAATAATTTAAAAAAATTATTTACAATTATGATATTTAATGAATCTGAAATTAGAATACAAAATTAGAAAATTGATTTATCTCTCATTTTTATTTGTACTTTTTAGAGGAAGAATGCAATATATATTTTTTAAAGTTTGCTTTTTTCCTATTATAAATCTAATATATCCTATTTATAAAAAAATCGATATAAGAAATGTAGATTGTGCAGTCATAGCTGACTTTTACTGGTCCTTACCATTTTGTTACATTCTCCAAAATACTCCCATGACAACTTATTGATTTTGTAATGAGAAAGAAATACTATTAAAAATTAATAGGCAAATTCAACTATGTGGAGCAAATAAGAAGCAAAAAGTTACACATAAAAATAATTGACAAAATATTTAACTTTTTTCTACTTTTCTTGTATCATTTCTTATTTTGTACTGTGTTGCAACAGTGGCTCAAATTTAATCTGATCGGAGGCTATAAGACAAGCAACCTCAAATTCAGTGACTTTTTCCTTATCTATGTGGAGTTTCTCTCTCTTGAACAGAATTCAGCTCTGATAATTCAAACTGTGCAATCTGGGCAAATTCTTTACTTCAGCTTTCTCAACCCCAAAATAAGAATAATGATAACATGCATGTGAAATTGTGGCAAAGTTTACATGAGGCAATATATGCAAAGTTTTTGGAATAATCCTTGGCATACCGTAAACCCTAGATAAACCTTAGCTGTCCTAAGGGGTTGTCCTTGAGTTTTCAAATAAATGTCTTCATTTAGCCATTTAAAAAAAAATATTCCCTGGATGTTTTTAAGTCATTATTTAAAATGAGATGATCTTGGCATTTATCTCCAGACTTTTCTTTAGAATCAGAAGGAAAAATTCTGACTAGAATCCCAGGGTTCACACAGACACGTAGGACTGACCTTATCTCACTAACCTTATCTTTTCATCCCTTCAGGACCCAATTCAGTCACTGCCTGCTCAGCCTAACTTTGTTCTCCAGTAAACCAGACTTTGCTTATATCCCAAACTTTCTTTCAACTTCTCTCCTTACTAATCCCTGCAAACACGTTCTGCTTGCATTACTCATTTATGGATGCTACTTTTTATGGGTATTTATCTCTTTCTGTTATGCGTTTGCCTTTTCCCCCTCAACTACACACTGTTGGGCATAACATCCATTTCTTCTAAGGCACATCATACAGAAGGACTGATTTTTGTACATTTTGTTTTTGTTAGTATTTTTTAGTGCCAAATTCATCTTTGACAGAATAGATGATGATAAACAGGCATAGACTGGTACAGTTGGAGATTTAGTGAGGAGAAACTTACCAAAAAATTAAAGACTAAAGTATGAAAAATGGTGGTAAAGAAAAAAAGAGAGAGAAAATGTGAATGTCTACAAAATAAAGCTATCATTGCTTTTTCCTGTCTGTATTTTGCTTGTTATGAACAATCACTCCCGGGAACTGTTAAATTCTTTAGGGTCCCTGAGGTCACTACTTTCTACTTCTATGCACTAGCCGGGGACGCAGAGCAAATCTGAAAAAGTACTACATAGTTTATACTCATAGATATTATCACACTTTTACCATCTCCTTGTTACTGAATATTTGAGTTATTTCTGCCTTTTCTATCATAAAATTGCTGTGAAGAATGCACATGAATGTTTGTCAAAATCTCAACGTTCCCTCAACACAGATTTTAAAAAGTATTAATCCTACTGCTGGAATCAAGGCTTATTTGTATTAAAACTCTTGATGAATAATGTTCTTTTTTTGGACTGCCTTCACAGAAAACTACAGAGATTTGCTTACTACTACCATGCTAGATTATTGATAATAATAAATATTTTCAAAAATGTGTTAACAGTGTGTATTTTGTGATGAATTATTTCTTGAGGTATTTTAACAATTTAAGATGTTTTTAATATAGCAAAAATACTCTTTGCCTCTGTTATTTTGAGCATTTTCCTTTTCAATTTGATACAGGATGTGTTATAAATAGAAGATATATATCTACAATAAAATACATCCATAAGACCTGAAGATTGGTGAGCTTCAAGGAATACATAAAATCTTGTAACCAACACCCCAATTAATATGTAGAAACTCTTCATTATAGGCAGTCCCCAATTACGAACCAAATAGGTTCTGTAGGTTTGTCCTTAAGTTGAATTTGTACGTAAGTTGGAACCATATCACAAATGCACATTTAACCTTTTCAAAGAAATTTTTGAAAGTTATTCCAAAATTATGTTGTCATTCTGCATTCCCAGTAATAGGTGTGGTTTCTTTGCCTCTTTACCCTTGCCAACACTTGGCTTTGTCAGTCTTTGCAATTGTAACCATTCAAAGGGTATGTTGCATTATCTCACTATGATTTTAATGTGTATTTCTCTGAAAAGCAATACTATGGAGCTAAATTTCATGTCCATCTTGGCCATTCATACACTTTTTTGTGAAATGTTTGTTCAAATTTTTTGCCCACTTATTCACTGTTTGTGTTTACTCGCCTGCTTGTCTTCATTTTACTGAAATGAAGAGTATATTACATATTCTGGCTAAAGATCTTTTGTTAAAATTAAGTACTGTGAATATTTTCTTGAGAGTGTCTTTTGAACACCACAAGTTTATAATTTTGTCAAATTCATTACTTTTAATGGTTTTCATTTTTTGATCCAAGAAATATTTTTCTATTCTTAGATCACAAATAGTTCATATTAAATTTTCTCCTAGAACTTTTCTACATTTAGTCTTTAGATTTATGTCCACTATCAATTTGAAGCTAATTTTTACATGACGTGAGATAAGGATCATGGTTAAATTTGTCTCTGTAGATATTCAGTTGTTCCAGAACCATTTGTTGAAATGATTATCCTTTCCCTATTGATTTACCTTGATATTTTTGTCAAGAGTCAACTGACCACATGTGTGTAGGTACATTTTAGATTCTCAATTGTATTCTATTGATCTGATTACCTAGCTCTTTGTTAATACCATACTCCCTTGAACACTATAGCCCTGTAGTTCATCTTGAACTCAAGTAATGGAAGACATTTAACTTGCTTTTTCATTTCAACACTTTTGTATTTCCATAAAATTTTAGAATTGATTACCTATTGTAAAAAAAAAAAGAGAGAGATAAAAATTACTTTAATTTCTGTTGTGATTACATTGATTTTACATGTCAATTTAGAGAATATTTAAATCTTATCAATATTAAATTTCCCAATATTTGTATATCATACATCATTTATTTGAGGCTTCTCAAAACTTTTAACATTTTATATTTTAAGTGGATCTTGCATATATTTTATATTTTGTTTTATTTATTTTATCCCTGTTTTATTATTTTTTAAATTTCTCAAATTGTTCATTGCTAATATATGGAAATGCAAATTTTGCTCATTGACCTTTATTCTAAGATTTTTTGTGCATTTACTTATTAATTATAGTAGAGTTTTGTATCTCCCTTAGACTATTCATTGAATACACCCTGTCATGTGAAAATAAAGGCAGGTTTTTTTTCTATTTTTTTTTTCTTTATTACACTGGCTACGGCTGCTAGTACAACGGGTAATAGAAATGTGGATGAGAGATAACTCTCTTCCTAATTATAGGGTAAAACATTCAGTCTTTCACAATTAAATATTATTGTACATCTTTTTCATATTGAGAAAGTTTCCTTCAATTTTTAATGCTGACATATTTTGTCATTAGTTTGGAACTTCTTTTCCTGCTACTCTATCCAGGGTGACAGCTTGTCTGTCTAAAACAAACAAACAAACAACAACAAAAAAAAGAATGATAGTATTTCTTCTTTAAAAGAGCCACCACTTGGGTCTGGGTGTTCTTTGTGAACAGGTTTGTAACATTCATTCAGTTTAAATGTGTATACAATGTAATAGTGTTCTGAAACCTGCTTCAAGTAGAAAGTTGACACAATCAAAAAAATTTACCTGCTTTGTTTCCCATCTCTCAAATACATTAGTTCTGTAGTATAGTTGCCTAGTATCTCAAAATAGTTAAATCATGTATGTTTTTCTAGTTTCCTGTTCATCTACAGGAGGAAAGTAAATCTTTTACTAATAACTCCATCATAACAAGAAAAGAAATTCAAAAGATTTAATATTTTATACTGTAAAATCTATTCATTGATTTCATACTGCTTGGTGAGGCAATGTGTTCAATCATTTGGTCATTTATTTGTATATCTTTGAAAGATATTCTATATATTTGGCACACAATAGTTTAGTAAGAGAACTAAAATAGTTCTAAACTAAATAGTTTAGTAAGAGAATAGTTTAGAAGATAATAAATAAATGAACCCATAACAACATACACACTAGTCTCCCCATTAGCAGGGGATTCGTTCCATAACTCCCAGTGGATGCCTGAAACCTCAGATATTATGAACTCTGTATATACTATGTTTTTTTCCTATACAAACACTACCTATGATAAAGTTTAACTTACATATTAGGCTGTATGAGATTAACAATTACTAATGATAAAATAGGACAATTACAACATTATACCATAATAAAAGATATAGAATGTGGTCTCTTTCCCTTAAAATACTTTCTTTAACTTCACACAGTAATTTTTGGACTGTGGTTTTTGTTTTTGCTTCTATTTATGTAGTGAATCACATTTATTGATTAATGTATATTGAACTATCCTTGCATTCCAGAGATGAAGCCCACTTGGTCATGGTGGATTCTTTTTTTGATGTACTATTGAATTCAGTTAGCTAGCATTTTATTGAAGAATTTTACATCTATATTCATAAGGGATGTTAGTTTGTAGTTTTCTTTTTCTGCTATTTTCTTTCATGGCTTTGGTATCAACATGATACTACTTTCACAGAATAAGCTGGAGAGGAATCCCTCCTCAATGTTATGTAATAATTTCTACAGTATGGGTAACAGCTCTTCTTTGTAGGTCTGGTAAAATTCAGCATCAATCCACCTAGTCTGGGGCTTTTGTTGGAAGATTTTTCATTACTGCTTCAATCTCACTGTTAGGCTAGTGGATAGGTGTCTACTGGTTGGTGTGTAAGGCTAAGGGGGTTGGGCTGCTGGATGGCTGGTGCTCTTTCCTCGCACAGGTCCCCCTAGGACTGCTACTGTAGCACCTCTCAAATTCTGTTTTGGTTCCCTGGCTTGGGACAGAGGATTGCTCCCAGTCACAGGTATGCAAGAAAGTCTTCTCTCTCTGCTCTCTTCCCATCCTGGAAAAGAGAAATATTGAGGCAATTGCAGCAAAGTTGATCCCTCCTGGTGTAGACCAAGAACTCCAGACTTAAGAGCTCAAAGTGAAATTGGCTGTAGCAACCTGGGAACTGAGGCTAGCAGGACTCTGCTGAGCCAGATCTCCAATGCAACTTCACTCTACTGTCTCCAAGCAATTCCCTGATCAGCACAGAGGCCCGTGTTAGGGGTGAGGCACCCTCACAGCTTGAGTCACCACATCCATGTGAGGAGCGTGGGGCCCTGGGGTTCTCTCCTTTATCATTTCCACATGTGTAGGGATCTACCCCCGGTACCTCCTGACCTTGGAGAGTTGAACTTTCTGTCCCCAACTCCTTTACTCTGAGTGTCTCGCATCGGTTTGCCAATGATTTTTAATGCTCTCTCCTGGAGGATCCATCCACAGGTGGGCCTCTATTTGCAGTTTTCCATCCTCTCCTAGAGGAGCATGTGCAGGCTGCTTCTAGCCCAATATCCTGGCCAATATCCCTTATTATGTTATTTCTTTCTCTCAGATACTGTCTCCCTAGGATCTTTGCTCCTAGGGAGATTCATAAAGAATTTCAAGTGTATTGTTTTAAATTTTTGTGTGAAAACTGCCTTTCTGCCTCCTATATAAAACATATTTCAGTAGTAAGTCCTTCCTATAAATCTTTATTATAACATGTCTTTTTCCCTCTCGGCATATTTATTGGTCCCATGATTTCTGACATTAGGACTGTTGTTTTCTGTTTTTACTAATTTTGAAAGAAGGAGAGGTCTATCCAGGCATGATATTTGCCAACAAATCTCTTGTGCAAAATGCCCTTGGCTTTTCTCGCTGCCCATTTGGCTGTTAGTTCAATCCTGTGTTCTGATTAATAGCTGGCGCAAGGGAGGGGAGGAGTGATAGTTTGATGTTTTATATTGAACCCATTTCTGGGCATGCAGTCATCTACTTCAACTCTGCTGACTTGAAATGGGATTGTCTAATCCCTCGTGCCTGATTCTTTATCACTCCTTGCCTAAGTTTCCCAGTGGTTTCTCCTACTAGAGATCATGGCTCTTCCTATCTCTGCATTGCTCTATTTCCTGCTTAGCTCACTTCCAAAACTGCTTTATTACAGAGACATAACTCCCAGAATTCAGTGCTCACTGTTTTGTGAAGAATGAGATAAGGCTGTTAAAAGTCTGTAAGTTGTAACTGGTCAGGTTGGGGTAGAGACCTTCATAATTATGAAGTAAAACACTATAATCCCCAATTATAGGACTATGCATTAGAAGAGAAACTGCCTATTTTTTCTTGTTGACAATAGTTTAATCAGGATTTGAATTCAAGTCTGTTTGACTTCAATGTCCAAGTTTAGCAAGGTAGAAACTGTTTCTAGAAGATAATCCACTGCCTTGAAATGATAGAACCAGAATCTTTTCTACCTTGTTTATACTACTAGATATACAAGAGAGGAAAAGAAAACATGTTCTTGGTCCTCAAAGATGTAAACATAAGTACATAAAATAACACAGCTGGGTGCATGCTTGTAGTCCCAGTTACTCAGGAGCCTGAAGTGGGAGGATCATTTGAACATAGGAGTTCAAAACTAGCCTCGGCAACATAGTAAGAGCTTGTCCCTTAAAAATAACTACACAACTTGTGTGGTAAATTCTTCAGTAGAGACAAGGTAAAGGATAAAGGTTTCTAATACAAGTCTTAAGCAATCATTTCCGTAATACAGTAAAGAGTAAACCCCTCATTGTACAGAATAGTATAAAGAAATGGAGTATTTGGGATAAACAAGAGCTACAAGACATTAGGTGTGGTCTGATTCATGCCGAGACAGCAGGAGTATCACTCCCTTTGGTTCGGACACTGTAGTCCTGTTAATTCAGTCCCAGATCAAATTATTCTCTTGGCAGTCTCAATACACTGGTGACTCATGTTCGGCTGGCAGTCAACTGAAATCACTAATCTCTCTCACACGTGCAGCTGTTCAGCTACGTCTCCCCCATCCTGGCTTAGTGCAGTGCTTCTTAGAGCCTGAATACTGTGTTTTCATGGTCCATAAAATCATTTCATTTGTAAGTGTGGAAGTTCCACACACTGCATAATCCTTATGACATGGGAACACAACAACCTTGAACTGTTACGAATTTGCCCTTAAAAGCTAAAGAACTATATACATAAGAAAGAGATGCAAAAAAAAATTATACATCATGTCAGTTTCCCTCAGCCACTCACATCTAATAAATCAACAGTTTTCTTCTGTCCTCCTCCTGAATGAATGAATCACACAAATTCTCTGCATTCATATTTTCTCTGTAAACATCCCAGCTGAGGAATTGGGAGAAAATCTTAAACACAAGGAAGAGAGGGACTTTGTGCCCTCTCTGCTGGTCACTACTCCACTTCACACTCAACTCCAAATGTTTGTGTGTTGCACTGGGAAAGACAGCCTCCTCCTTCTAAATGACTGGACTGGACTGAACGGAAACAAACATTTTCTGAGCACATTCATTTAGGTTTAGGCAACTTTTTTATGTATGCATTTTATTTTATTAGTATGACAACCTTATAAATTACATATGAGTCTTTGTGTTTTACAGTGACAGAGAATAAGGATGTTATCCCAGGTCACACAGAAAGTATATGAAAGAGACCGGATGTGACTCTCAAATTGTCTGGATATGAGGCCTATCTCCTCAATGGACCACATAGCTATTCCTTGCCAATGCATGGAAAACTGCTAACTCTAGGAGAAAAATCTCTAGGGTAGAAAAAGTTAAGGAACACCTTTCCTGAAGGGAAGATAATGAGGTAGTATAGTAGCATTGGTCTTAGTTTTTAGAGCAATGGTGAACTCATTGTGAGTACTCAACAAATCATGGTGAATTAATAAATATCCAGGGAATGGTCAGATATCGTCAGGTTTGCCTATTAAATATGTTGCATTCAATTAATCAGAAAAAAATTATTAAGCTTTTATTGTATGCTCAATACCTCCTGAGGTATCCTGGGATGTGTGATAAATTAAGACAATGTAATTAGTCTTAAACCCAATATACATGACCAACATCTTCCAATTTAAATCAAGAATGAAAATATATGATACCAATTTTGGACATTGTGTATATTTAGAGATAGAGTGATATAAGAGATTTTTCTTTTTGGAAGGTATCAAAGAGCACACAGCCCCCCTTGATGTCATCCTTGATGAAATACTAGTAGGCTAGGGCCTTTCATGGGAGGAAAAGAACACAAAGAAGGAAAGGATAGGCGCAGGATGTTTGGGGGAAGAAAACTCTTTAGAACCAGATCCAGAAGTGCCATGTAACTTTTCCACTCACACTCATTGACCTAACAGCAGAGGATAGTGGGAAACATGAGGTAGGACAATTAAGTTCATGACTGCATCCTAGAAAAAGTGCTACATACCATATTGCTGAACATTGCTATAATAACCTTCAAGATATTGCCCTTGGGAAGCTATGCACAAGTGCTAGTGCCTGGTACACCTCTTAAAGCAACTGTGGGACTCTCCAGAATGGCCATCACCACTATCATTGTATGTGATTTGACAGTTAAGTTCGTGAACTCATCCTAGGAAAAGTGCTACATATCTCATTGCTGAGTATCACTATGGTCACCTCTGAAGTACTCCCCTGAGCCACTTGTTAACCATAGGGATATTCAGCAATGAGGTATGTAGCACTTTTTCTTAGGGTGAGTGAGCTAGCAAACTTAATTATCAATCCTCATATAGTCTATCTTCATACCCAGGAAGAAGAGGAAGTATTTTGCCAGTCTCCAACAGAAATGAACTAATTCAGCAAAACCCAAAAACATAATAGAGCTGCAGATTAAGAGACTATTTCTTTTTGCTTCAGTGTTCTTACTTGTAAAATAGAGCTAATAACTCTTGATAGCATATACATAGAGTAGTTTTTTAGACTTAGCAAGTGAGATAAATTTATTTTGAAAACTTGAATGATTTCTGATCATTTTTATTTTATTGATTTGGCTTCTCAGATGCTAGAAAATTGCTATACTATACATGTAAAGAGGATGGACAACACAGAGATAAACTGAAGAATCAATTTTTGTAAGGATTTTGGACTGGAAAAAGTTTTGAAAACTATCTTTTAATTTAAGACTATTTCTTGTTGATCCAAAAATTTTGCCAGTCACATGTTAGGTACTAAATAAAAGTTTGTTGACTGACTAAAAAGTGGCATATTTTGTTAAAACTCAGAAAATACATACAAACACACACATGAATTTGGGGCATGAATAATCAGACAAAGGAAAGAAGGAGAAAGATAGGGTAAAATAGAAAAAAGGCAATGTAGAAGAATCAGAGAATGCTACTTTACCTTACTAAACCAGTGACTTTTGCATATTACAGTATTTAATCACAGTAAAAAGATTTTAAGGTATTTTTATTTCCATTTGTAAAGTAGGAAACAAAAGTTCACAGAAAGTATATCAGTTGGACGAGATTACTTTGACAAAATTAGGCGAACCTGAGTTTGAACCTGAATCAGATTCAAAATCCTTTCCCATATACTGCTGGTATGAATTAGTGAAGTAGGGGAAATTTTGAGGAATCAACCTTTTAAAAAGTATCTTTAGTAAAATCAGGCTCAGAATCCTAGAGCTTGCAGGGCCAGTAGTCAAATGTCTTATTTTAATGGATGAGAAAAGTGAGGGCCAGAGAGGAGAGGTGTCTTGCCCGCTTGCCCAGGGTTAAAGAGCCTTTTAAAGGCAGGGCTAGACCTAGAAAAAAATCAGATCTCCTGATTTATGGTGCGTTGCAAAAGTTTTGACCAGAGGATTGCTTTCTTAAAACAGAATGTGAGGCTGTGAAATCACACATTGTACACAATGATACACATCTACAACTTTCCTCAGATTCATGTTTCCCTGTGAGATTTTGAGATAAAACCATTCACAGGAAGCTGCAAGAAGAGCAGGGCTGTTGGGTGATGTCTAAGTTCAGCTTCGGCAAGTGGGGTGGTTGAAGCAGTGAGATAGCCGAGATGACAATCAAATCTCAGTTGCATAAACTAGTCAGGATTCTTCAGGGAGTTACAAAATTGATTGCCTCATATGTTGAAAGGTAATCTGGGTTGAGAGTTCAGGACCTGACTCTTAGGCTTGAGTACCCCTAGCTACTTCTGCGACCTTAGCCCTCACTTCTCTTTCCTATGTCAAAGTCCCTTCTGCAACCCTTCACTTTGTAAAGTAATCCCAGATAGTAATTGACCTCTGCACTGTCTCTCACATTACTGGAAATTACTGTATTAACTAGAAAATTAATTAATGCATAGGAGCAAAAGAGTCTTTCTTTCATCACCACCACTACTTCCCAAAGTGTGCACACACACACACACACACACAAAATATGAAAGAATATATACCTAGTCCAGACAGGTGCACTTAAAATATAAGTGTGAGTTTTAGATATGCTAATATTTTATTATGAGAAATGCACTAACAAATCTTTTATGTGTTGAGGTGACATTCCAAACAAGCTGATCATGACTATAATAAGAAAGAACTGCAACATATTGAGTGCCTGTAGTGTTTACTTCAATAGCATGCATTATCTCATTTCTTCTACAATTCTCCTACGAGCTAGGTATCTGACATTTTAGGAAACCAAGGCTCAGAGAGATTACATGTCCTATTGGAAACACAGTGGAGACTGGGGTCCTTCTTAACTATCAGACTTATACCACGTCCTCGAAACACTGTGCCAGTCATGTGACATGTAGCCCCTATCAGTTTGTTAGAAATGTAAATGAAAGCTTCTCCAAGACTTCCTGAATCAGAATTTCTGGGCTGAGTGAGACCTGGACTCCGTGTTTTCATGAGCCTTCTAGGTAATTCTGATTTGAGTGATACTATGTCATTGTTATTATGGAATGAAGACTACCGTTTGTTAAATGCTGTAAAAAGGGAACTGAATTCATAGGCGAGGCTGAAAGAGAAAGTTGAGGAGAAAAAGGTGCTGAAACAAAGAGATTTCTGTGATTGTGAGCACAAGGGATAATAATGTATAGAGGCTCGGCGCCTGTGGCTCAACGGGCTAAGGCACCAGCCACGTACACCTGAGCTGGTGGGTTCGAATCCAGCCCGGGCTGGCCAAACAACAATGACGGCTGCAACCAAAAAATGGCCGGGCATTGTGGCGGGTGCCTGTAGTTCCAGCTACTTAGAAGGCGGAGGCAAGAGACTCACTTGAGCCCAGGAATTGGAGGTTGCTGTGAGCTGTGATGCCACGGCACTCTATCCAGGGTGACAGCTTGAGGCTCTATCTCAAAAAAAAAAAAAATGTATAGAGTCCAGAAATCACCTGGAATGCAATCCACTATTTTTGGATTAATTTGTAATTTTTAATTTTGAAATAAGTATAGATTCACAGGAAGTTGAAAAGATCATGCATATAAGTTTCATGCACACCTA
>CAUYRH010061949.1:0-18472 GCA_963574655.1 Perodicticus potto
TAGTGAAGTTAATTATGATGTGTCTGGGGGATGTCTTATTCGGGTTGAGTCATGCTGGGGTTCTAAAACTGTCTGCTATCTATATTTTAGAATCTCTTGACTTGTCTGGAAAGTTCTCTTTGATAATCTCATGAAGAAGAGACTCTTTGCCTTGCAAAGCTACTTCCTCACTTCAGGGATCCCTATAAGGCGAATATTGATAGTCTTCAAATTATCCCAATCCGTTTTTGCTCTCCACTTCCTCTTTGAGCATTTGGGAGTGTTTGAAAGCTTTGTCTTAGATGTCATAAATCCTTTCTTCTGCCTGCTCCATTGTATTATTGAGGGATTCTACTGTTTTTCTCATATCTTGGAAGGCTGCAGCTTCTTTTCTCAATGTGCCTAAGTCTTTGGTGATTTTGTCTTTGAATTCATTAAATTCTTGTGACATCTTTTGAATTATTCCTAGAATTTCTAACTCCAAATTTTTTACTTCCATTCTGTTGATCTTAATGCCATCCAAATTCTAAATTCAATTTCTGACATCTCAGCTATATGTTTGTGAATGGGATCCTCTGGTTTGGCTGGTTTGTCATTCTTTGGGGGAGTTGAACTGTTCTGATTATTCATGTTGCCAGAGTTTTTCCACTGATTCCACCCTATGATTGTTTTTCACTGTTTAGCTATCTTACTTGGTAAGGGGAAATTGGATTGGAGACTTCTGGTGTTGTGGTTGACTAGCCTTTCACCAAGGACCTGGGACTGGTGACTACAGCTTTTCCTCTAAAATTTTACAAAGGACCTGTACAGTACTACAGACTGTGACACTAGAGGCCTTCTTGGTGTAGTGGGGGTAGGTGGCTCTGCCTTCAGCTGATCTGTGTCCAATCGTAGTAAATGTGTGACTCTAGGCTGAAATCTCAGCTTGGAGAAATACAAGCAAGTAGAGCATCCTGTCCCCCACAGGTAATACCTGGAAGAGGAAAATCAAATCTTCCCACTACAGCAAAACCAGGGTACCACCTTGGAGGGTCCTCACGTGATTTGTCCAGTTCAAGAGTTCCAAACCAATTGTCCTAAACAGCACCCACTCTCTAGCTGGACAGTTCAAAAGTTCTCCAGTAACTAAATATTAGGGGGTCTACTGGTAGCTCCAGTGTGGCTTGAGCACCTCTGGTGCTCCAAGGAGTCAGAAAGGCCCATCCAGTAGAAGGTTTGGACCAAGGTGGGTGGTGCATCTTTCCCCATCTTGCTCACCCTTCACCACCAGACTCTGGTAACCCCAGTCTGGTAGCCCCACTGGCAGTCTCTTTTAACCCAATGTCTGTGGCCCAGTTCTGTCCTATAAGCAAATGTACCAGGGCTATGTGCCTACCAGAGTCAAAGTAAGGTCACTGCCTCTTCTTCATGGTTACCACCCTCTGCCACCATCCAGCAGTGGAAGCTGAAGCCTACTTGCCTCAGGCACTCAGTGGCAGCCGGAGAAAGTGCCACCTGAGCTCAATCTAAACCTGATTAAATCCAGACAGCAAAAGAATTTCTCCCTCAGCCACCACACCTTTGTTGCTGCTGTTCTGCAGCTCTGGTATCCCTATAGGGTGAGGTCTGGTTCCTTCTGGCAGACCACAGAGGTGGGGAGATGACTTTCCAAAATTAGACCCTAGCAGGATCACTCTATTGATGTGATGTTGGGTGGGAGGTGTCTTCACTTGGGTTCGTGCACCTCAGCAGTTCCCAAGTCTCTACCCATAGTGCTGAGACCCTAGCCTCTACCCGCTGCTGAGATAACTTTCTCAGGGCCAGGTCAGTCACCTTTCCCACTATGTCTTTCTGTACTGTTACTGGTTTCACATTTACAGCATAGTTCTACTGCCTCCATCTATTCAATGCCCAGTCCTAGCCAAGAAGTGCAGACATTCTGGTCTCTACAGGTATTGGACTTCTAGACCTCCAGGCCAGGGTAAGAGGGTAGACTGGAAATTCAAGGTGGCCAGGAAAATATTTGTTCAAACTTCCTGCCAGACAATGGAATTCCTGGCCTCACAGCAGAGGCTCTCTGGAGAAGGAGTCCCAGCTTCCAGTAATTCTCTCCAGTGGGTTAGGGAGGAGAACCTCAGTTCATCACTCACTAGTAGAGATCACACAGCAAGCAAGCAACTCTCTTGGGTGAGGGGACAGACACACGTCCTCCTTGGAATGAGATCTGTACCTGAAATCTGTTTCCCTGGAGTCAAAGCTTGCCTCTGCATGGAAGACATGCAATTATCTATCTCTTCTCTCTGCTCGGCTCCTCTCCTTCGGCTTTGTTGAGTTCTTTCTGGCCATTATCTCTCCCTGGGACTGGAGCTTCTGTTGAAAGCTGGCTCTAGTCAGCCATCATCCCCTATTCCTCCTTGTTCTTGTTAAATGTGAAAATTGGAGTTAGAGAAAGTAGCCAACCCAAGGATTTAGCAAAACACATAACACATTCAAACCCAATGAGCAAATAAGCAGACAAAAAGGCTACCATACACACAAGCACATGCATGCACAGACAATCAGAAACAAATAAACAAACAGACAAAAAACAACAACAAAAATGATGATAATCATAAAAAAATTTAAAAAAAACTCTAAAAATCTGTTGTAAGCACTCTCAGCAACCATAAGGAGGGAAGAAGAGGAAAAGAAAAAGATAGTATTAATAAAAAAAATTAACAATAACTCCTACAAGAATGGGATGAAAGAGAAAAAAAGGCACCAACCACAAAATTATTATTCTTACATACATATATAAAAACATACAACTATACCTATGACGCAGGGGTCAACTTTATTAGGCATATATTTATATTACAATATACTTTCTGGACAGCAGGTGGTGCTATGAGTGGTTCTCAGGCTTATACCTGGGTTTCCCGTTACCATGGTTACCACTGTACCTGAGGATGAGGTGCCTGAGGCAGTCGCCATTTCTGAAATTTCAAAATCTGTTTATTTCCTGCCTGGCCGCCTAACCACAGCTGTCCTATTCCAGACGGTACCTGTATCTGACCTCCAAATTCAGCACAGGAGTCCACACTTCACCAATTTTTCCGCTCGGCTCCTAGCTTCTCCGGGAAATGGAATTGTAATCTTCTGTGGGGGAGGGGCTGGTTGTGGCTGGAGCCTGTGGCTTCAGCAGCAGCACTGAGACTTTTCTGTCAGTCTCCGTGGCTCAGGATTACACTTTTGAGTCCAGCAATTCGCCAGTTTACTGCACACCCCTATCTGCCAGTGTGCACCAATATTCCCTACCAGGAATGATCTAATCCATTCATTCGCACCTGCTGTCCTGGGAAAAGGCGCCCGTGGCTGTCGCCATTTTCCAACATTTCAAAATGTGTCTGCTTCCTAGGTGGGATCCTTTCCCCTTAATTTTCTATCTGGCTACCTAGCCCCCTGCTGCTCCAAATGGCACCCCTTCCTGGTTAAATTCCACTTAGGAGTCCACACTTCACCAAACTTCCCACAAAACACCTAGTTTCCCCATGAACTGGGACCTGCAGTCCTCTGTGGGGGAGGGACTGGTTGCTGCCGCCTCCTGCCACCTGCTGCCACTGGCACCGCTTCAACAGTGGCATGGAAATTTCTCCAGCAGACTCCATAGCTCCGGGTTACACTTCAAGTCCAGTAATCCACCCCATTCTCTGCACACCCCCAGCTGCCTGTCTACACAAACACTCCACACAGGGAAAGATCTAGCCCCCCCTCACTCTCACCTGATGATGAGGGAGAATTGGGCTAAACATCCATCCCGCCTGCCATCATGCTCTGACTCTCTAGTATCATATTTCTAAGATGAAAAGAGAAAACAAGGTTTTTATTGCAGTATTATATGCTCTCTTACAAGATCTTTTTTCCCCTCCCTTCTTATTAGCACCAACGTACAACCGAAAACTTATTCAAAGATAAAACCCAACATCTGTGTTGTGTGCAAATTGTTTATGGTAACTTTCACTAGCAACACAAAGAGAGGAATGATTAATGTATTGTATGTACATTAATTCTATGTACTCTGATCCTGTGGTCACTTACAGAGGTTGTGCTGTATTTATCACATAAGTACCTTGAAATATATAAACAGAATTAAAACTACAATGAAGGTACACAAATGTTAAATTCTTTAAATTCAGAATTTCTCTGGACAGAGAGTATGAGTGAAACTGTACCATGATTTTACATTTTCATACTATTACAAAATTTCTGACATTGATCTTGTGTTATTGTCATAAATATATCACAGAATGAGATCAGTAATGAATCGATAAAGACAGATTGCGTTTCTTCTGTACTCAATGAGTGAAGAACTTGTTGAGGGGCAGGGAGCCAGTGAGACAAAACATTGAACTCAGGTTATATGGAAAGTGGCTTCAGGTACCTGGTTTGCACAGATACCTGGGTGTCCCATGTATTATGTGGAATAGTAACACAGCAACTCTCCTGCTATGACTGATGTCCTTTGGTGAAACTATGTTTTTAAAATTTAGAATATTTGGGGAAAACAACAATTTTACCAAGAAGATTTACACCAAAGATTTATACATATAAGTTTATTTGTTATGCTGAAGGAATTGATCATTACTTCACAGAAAGAAAAAAATAATATATGAATTTAATGTTAAAGGAATGACATCAAAAATGAGTATATGATTTTGATGTAATATCCAGCAAATACTTGGTTCTACATTTCTTTTCTTTCTTTCTTTTTTTTTTTCTGTGCTTATTGCTTATTTTGGAAATTTGTATTGTTGCTGGTTTTTCTATGGTGGGAGAATAGACTAAGTAATTTGGAATTTTTCCTGGGATATTGCACTAAAGCTTCAAATCAAAATATGATAATGCTGGATATCACAATATGATAGTGCTGGATATCACTGTTTCTTTTTTCTCTTTATTTCAGGTTAATGTGAGGGTACAAAGAACTAGGTTACAATATTTGCATGGGATTGTTGCTCTTTTTTTATTATTTTGAGTTCTCTGTAGATTCTGTTTATCAATTCTTTGTCATATTTGTAACATGCAAATATCTTTTCCCATTCTGAAGGTTGTCTATTTGCTTTAATTGTTGTGTCCTTAGCTGTGCAGAAGCTTTTCTGTTTAATTATATCCCATTTATTTATTTTGTTGTTGTTGAAATTGCCACTGAAATCTTCATAAAATCTTTTCCCAGGATGATTTCCTCAAGAGTTTTTCCCATGCTTTTTTCTAGTATTTTTATCATTTCATGTCTTAGATTTAAATATTTTATCCTTCTAAGTCAATATTTGTAAGTGATGATAAGTGCAGGTCTAGTTTCACTCTTTTACATGTAGTTATCCAGTTTTCTCAGCATCATTTATTGAACAGGAATTCTTTTCCCCACTGTATGCTTTGGTTTGTTTTATCAAATTTCAAAAGAATATAAGAAACTACATTCTCTTCTTGGTTTTCTTTTCAGATCCAAATGTTTATGTCTCTATTTTTGTGCTAATGCCCTGCTATTTTGATCAGTATGGACTTGTAGTATAGCTCAAAGTCTGGTAGAATGATGCCTCTGGCTTTGTTTTTGCTACTAAGAATTACCTTGGCTGTATGGATTTTATTGGTTCCATATGAAATTAAGAACTATTTTTTCCAGTCCTTCAGTGTATGAAGTTGGTATTTAAATGGGCAGTGCATTGAATCCTTATATTGCTTTGGGAAATATAGACATTTTAACAGTGTTGATTCTTCCCAGCCAAGAGCATGGTATGTTCTTCCATTTGTAAATGCTTTCTGCTATTTCTTTTCTTAGGGTTTCATAATTCTCTTTGTTAAAGATCCTTCATCTCTTTTGTTATTTATATTCCTAGGTATCTCATTTTCTTTGAAGCTACTGTGAAGGGAATTGTGCCCTTGAGTAGCTTCTCATCTTGGCTATTATTGGCATATACAAAGGCTACTTATTTGTGGACACTGATTTTATATCCTGAGATGTTGCTGTATTTCTTGGCACATCCAAGAGTCTTGTGGTTGAGTCTCTAGGGTTCTCTAAGTATAACATCACATCATCAACAAAGAGCGAGAGTTTGACCTTTTCTGCCCCCATTTGGATGCCTTTTCTATCCTTCTCTTGCCTCATTGTATTGGCTAGAACTTCTAGCAATATGCTGAACAGTAGCGGTGATGGAGAAATTATCAGTATTTTTAAATATTCAGCTTTTAAGTTTGTGACTGTGTCTCTATGTGTGTCTGTGTGTGTCTCTGAGTGTGTGTATGTCTTTAGGGAAAAAGACTGGGAAACTCTGACAAACTTTAAGTGAGGTTTAAAAGATCATAAAACTGAAGAAACATAAAATCATCCCAACCCTCAGTAAGATTTCCTCATGTGTCAGGGCCCAGGACTGGCCAGGTCTCGGGCCCAGCTTAACTAGGTTCTGGATGTGGACCACTAAGTTACCTTGCTCAGGTCTCCTAGGTGCCTGAGGGCTATCTACTTTAGCTGGAGAGAGAGAGAATCTTAGAGAGAGTAAAGCAGTCTTCTTAGAACAGATAGATCGTAGTGTTTAGTAGAGCTTGGTAATCTTCTGGCGTTCTACAGGCGTTCTGCAGGCAGAAGAGGAGACAGAGTCAGAGTAAGCCATCTGTGATAGAATGCGCATGCTCCCATCTCCCTTCTCCAGCCTAATATAAGGCTGATCTCGTGCCACTCAACAACACAGGTGTAGAGACTGCCAATTCACCACTGCTCTCATCTCGCGAGCTCTCATGCTTGTTAGGAGAGCTAAATCCCTCTCTATGCCCTTTCCAGGTGTTCCATTATTGAGCTGTACAGGTAATTCTTATAACTCTCACTCCTCCTAGCGATAGGCTATATAGGCTGCAACACTCATGGCTCATAGGGAATGGCTTCAATGGCTCCAAACTGAAGAAAAAAAAATTCCACAGAAAAATGTCTGCAATGAATGAAAGTGATTTAATAGAACTACAACTGTACTTCAATACTTGAAGCCAAGTGAAGTTACCTTCAGGAACATATATCAGTATATCTGACAATATACATGAAGAGTCTGGGCATGACTCACTCACTCTCCCAACTACATGGTAGTAGCTTCACACATCCCCCACACATACACACATGCACACAGTTTTGCACAAATATCCACAATAGAAGCCATCAATCACATAACACGTTTCTTTCCAAAAAACTTTGTGATTAGCTCAGAAAAACAATAGCCCTTACACTGATAATTCCTGATAGCACTTGGTTTTCTCTTCTAGATATTTGCAACCATCCTTCCAACCATGTTCCTTGTGCTGTTAAATGTACATGTTTGTGATGGACACATTCTTTCTTCACAGGAGATGGAAGACTTTGTCCAGAGCTCTGGAGAAAATGGTATTGTGGTTTTTTCTCTGGGGTCAATGGTCAGCAACATGACGGAAGAAAGGGCCAATGTGATTGCTGCAGCCCTTGCCCAGCTCCCACAAAAGGTTTGATAATGTGCCTACTGGTGGACAGTTACTGAATGAGTCTGTCTCAAAGGTTAATGGTTTGATAGCTCTAAATATCTAAGATATCAGCACAAAAACTAAAATGTAAAGTGTAACATGCTACAATCAAACAGAGGTGGGTTTTCATTTATAATAAACTTGACATTGACCTTGTGACCTCAAACAAATACACATAAAGCATGCAGTGAAGTTTTGTTATTATCATGGGATTGTAAGATTACACAGAAATACCCAAATTCTGCCCTCTTATTTGACCCTCCTGCTAACAGACCTTCTGTGGGCACAATGTACCCTGCAGATTTTATCATAAAGAAGGGAAATCACTAGCACAGTGATAATTTAGGCTCCCATGAGATTGACCTTTTGTGCCTCCTATACATTATCAGAGAGCCGCTCAGAGAAAGATGACCTGGCTGACCAGTCACTACTCCAGGTACCTTTTGAGCTAGGCAAATTTGGAGAAAGAGAAAAACTTGCCTGCATTCCTGACTGCATGTTATGAAAATTGTGAAGATGGTGTCCTGCGGGACCTGTGCATCTAATGTCTTCTCCAGGCTGACACCTCTCCTGACTGAAGGAGGAGAAGGAAATAAAGGAGGGAGCTGATCAGAAGGAAACCAGTCTATGTGTGCTCATGAATCATTTATTTAATTTTCTACCTGACAAAGACTTCTCCTAATGGTTTGTGTTACTTTTATAGTGAAAAGTGGACATTAACACCCAAATACTAAGTGAAAGTTAAATTTTTCTCAAGTCTATAAGGATTACCTGGGAATTCTACAAAGGCCTTATTTTTGTACTGGGCATGGACATGGCTGTGTAATAGGAGATGGTGTTAATCACTGCTGCAATCTGTCGGCTAAGTGGTAACAGTCCAGCAAAGTTTAGCAAATACAATTTTAGACTTTTTGAATAGGTGTCTTTTTATTCATAAACTGCAACTGACTCTATTTTTCTGTAATAAAAGAATGTTCCAAACTAGCAACAGTGATAATGCTCTGAATTTTGGTCAAAGGTTATGATTTAAACTTTCACTTGGGAGAAGTGATCAGTGATGTGTGTCTAACAGTGTTATGGAAACTCTGACATAGCATTGACACATTTCTCACAAGTAGCTGATTTTGTGGATGTGGATATTTTGCAATCAGTAAATGGCAAACTCTAATGAAATTACTTAAAGAACAGATAGGTATCAACAAGCTACTACTCATATCACTCAAGAACTTCAGGTGTCTGAAAATTAAGTTCACGAACCTGTCACTGCGCACTTACATTGGCAGCACTGTACACAAAACTCAGTAAGGCTTCCTGAGCTGGGACAGCAGAGCCTCACAATTGTGTTTGTGACAATGCCACAGTAGGTCGTTGCTGAGCAGGGTTAATTGTCATTGTTGCCTGTTTTTGTGAGTGTTTAGAAGGCTGAATTAGATCAACAAACAGACATTTTCAAATTGCTTTGTCTTTTTTGAGATAACTCTTTTTTATTTTTATTCTTTTATTTTTGTCACATGGATAGCTTTTATAAATCTTAAGTCAGAGCTATCATTGTGCCCATCACCTGAATAGTGTTCATTTTATCTGTTAGGTAAGATTTTACCCCCCTTTCCCTATCCCCCTTCTTGATTTCCAATGACATGTACATTTCTCTGTGCCATGTGTGCCCATTGATGAGCTCCAAATTATTAGAGAGTACATGAAGTATCTGTTTTTTCACTCTTCAGATACTTCATTTACAATAATGGTCTCCAATTCTTTCTATATTGCTGCAAAAAATATTAATTCATTTAATTTTATGGCTGATTTGTATTCCATGGTATGTATACTGCATTTTGTTAATCCACTCATTAATTGATGGACCCGTAGGTTAATTTCACTTCTTTGCAATTGTGAATTGTGCTGCAATAAACATTCAAGTGCAGGTGTATTTTTGATACAATGACTTCTTTTCCTTTATATAGATACTCACTAGTGGGACTACTGGATCAAGTGGTAGGTCTGCTTTTAGTTCTTAGAGAAATCTCCATACTGTTTTCCATAGATGACTAATTTGCAGTTCCGTTCCATCAATAGTGTATAAGTGTTTCTTTCTCTCTGCATCCATGCTAGCATCTATTGCTTTTGGACTTTTAATGATATGATAGTCATTCAGATAGGGGACAGGGCTAAGGTGATACCTCATTGTGTTTTTAATTTGCATTTCTCTGATAATTAGTGAAATTGAGTATTTTTTTCATATGTTTGTCAGGCATTTGTCTATCTTCTATTGAAAAGCTTCTGTTCATGTTTTGTGCCCACTTTATAATGGGGCTGTTTGTTTTCTCTTGCTGAATTATTTGAGTTCTTTGTAGATTCTGGATATTATCCCTTTATCAGACATATAGTTTGCAAATATTTTTTCATATTCTGTAGGTTGTGTGTTTACTCTGTTGATTATTTTGCTGTATAGAAATATTTTAATCCAATTGAGCTCCATTTATTTATTTTTGTTGTTGCTGTAATTGCCTTTGAAGTCTCAGTTATAAATTATTTGCCTAGGCTGATGTCTAGGAGAGAATTTCCTACATTTTCTCCTAGAACTTTTATGGTTTCATGCCTTACATTTGTTTTTTATCCATCATGATTTTGTTTTTTTAAGTGGTGACAGATAGGGGTCCTTTATCATTTTTCTGTAAGTGGTTATTCAATTTTCCTAACACCATTTATTGAATAGGACTTCTTTTTCTCCAAGGTCTGTTGTTGTCTTCTTTGTTGGAGATCAGTTTTTGTAGATAGATGGTTTTATATCTGAGTTCTCTGTTCTTTTCCATTGTCTATCTCTATTTTTCCACCAATGCCATGCTGTTTTGGTTACTAAAGAGTTGTAGTATACTTTTAGTTTGGTAGCACAATGCCTCAAGATGTGTTCTTTTTGCTTAAGATTGATTAGGCTATTGGGGCTCTGTTTTGGTTTCAAGATCCAAAGATCTTTTTTTCTAGGTCTAAGAAATATGGAGGTTGCATTGAATCTGTAAATCATCTTGGGTAGTATAATCATTTTAGCAATGTTGATTCTACCTATCTATGAATGGTAGATGTTTTTCCATCTGTAAGTGTCATTTGCAATTTCTTTCATCTCTGTGTCATAGTTCTCTTTATAGAGATCTTTTACCTCTTTAGTTTCATTTATTCCTAAGTATTTCATTTTCTTTTTCGCTATTGCAGTTGGTATTGATCTTTACTTTGACTCTCAGATTGACTGTGATTGATATATATAAATATTACTGATGGGTATACATTGATTTTGTAACCAGAAATTTCAATGAATTTATCTATCAATTTCAGAAGTCTCTCAGTGAAGTCATTGGGATTTTCTAGACACAAGACCATATCATTAGTCAAAAATGATAGTTTGGATACCCTTTATTTCTTTGCCTAATTGCTTTGGCTAGGACTTCCAGTGCTATGTTGAATAGAAGTGGAGCCAGTGGCATCTCGTATTGTTCCAGTTCTTAGTGAGATAGATTTCGACTTTTCCCCATTTAGTATGAAGTTGCCTGTGGGTTCTTCATATATGGCTTTGAAGTTTTTGACATATATTCCTTCTATGCCTAGTTTGTTTTGAGGATTTTTTTTTATTTGTTTATTTTTTTTGTTTATTGTTGGGAATTCATTAGGATACCGAGAACAAGGTTACACTAATTGTATTTGTTAGGTACAGTCCCTCTTATAACTATGTCCTGCCTCCAAGAGGTGTGTCACACATCATGACCCCTCACCCCCTACCTCCTTCCCTCTCTCCACTCCCCCATTCCCCTATCCCCCACCATATACAAAGTCATCAATTATTCTCATATCAGAATTGAGTACATTGGGTTCTTGTTTCTCAACTTGTGAAGCTTTACTAAGAAGAGTGTGTTTCAATTCCATCCAGGTTAATGCAAAAGATGTAAAGTCTCCAGTTGTTTTAGTGACTGAATAGTATCCCATGGTAAACATATACCACAGCTTGTTAATCCATTCCTGGATTGGTGGGCATTTAGGTTGTTTCTACAGTTTGGCAATTGCAAATTGAGCTGTGATAAAAAGTCTAGTGCAAATGTCCTTATGATAAAATAAATTTTATTCTTCTGGGTAGATGCCCAGTAATGTGATTGTGGGATCAAATGGGAGGTCTAGTTTGAGTTCTTTGAGGATTCTCCACACTTCCTTCCAAAAAGGTTGTATTAGTTTGCAGTCCCACCAGCAGTGTAAAAGTATTTTCCTCTCTTCACATTCGTGCATCTGCAGCTTTGAGATTTTGTGATGTGGACCATTCTCAGTGGGGTTAGGCAATATGTCAGAGTGGTTTTGATTTGCATCTCTCTGATAATTAGGGATGATGAGCACTTTCATATGTTTGTTAGCCACTGATCTGTCTTCCTTAGAGAAATTTCTATTCATTTCTCTTGCCTAGTGATAGATGACATTGTTTGTTCTTTTTTGTTGACTGACTTGAGTTCTCTGTAGATTCTAGTTATCAAGCTTTTGTCCAATTCATAATATGCCAATATCTTTTCCCATTTTGATTTGCTAACCTATTTGCTTAGGTTGTTGATGTTTACTTCGTTCTCCTTAGCTGTACAGAAGCTATTCAATTTAATTAAGTCACATTTGTTTACTTTTGTTGTTGTTGCAGTTGCCACAGAAGACTTCTTCATAAAATTTTTCCCCAGTCCAATAACTTTAAGTGTTTTCCCCATAGTTTCTTTGAGGATTTTTATTGTTGTATGCCTTAGATTTAGATCTTTTATCCATCTTGAATCAATTTTTGTGAGTGGAGAAAGGTATGGGTCCAGTTTCAGTCTTTTCCCTGTGGTTCTCCCAGCATCATTTATTGAATAGGGATTCTTTCCCCCAGTGCATGTTCTTGTTTGGTTTGTCAAAGATTAGGTGGCTGTAAGATGTTTATTTCATTTCATGGTTTTCTGTTCAGTTCCAGATGTCTATGTCTCTATTTTTGTGTTAATACCATGCTATTTGATCACTATGACATTGTAGTACATTCTAAACTCTCATAGGCTAACACCCCTGGCTTCATTTTTATTACTAAGAATTGCCTTTGCTATATGGTTTTTTTTTCTGGTTCCATTCAAAATGAAGATTATTTTTTCCAAATCCTGAAAGTATAATGTTGGTATTTTAATGGGGATGGCATTGCATCTGTAGATTGCTTTGGGAAGTATAGACATTTTCACAATTTTGATTCTTCCCAGCAACAAGCATGGTATGTTCTTCCATTTGTTAATATCTTCTGGTGTTTCTTTTCTTAGGGTTTCATAATTTTCTTTGTAGAAGTCCTTCACCTGTTTTGTTAGGCATATTCCTAACTATTTCATTTTCTTTGAATCTACTTAGAAGGGAATTGAGTCCTTGATTAGCTTCTCAACTTGGTCGTTTTGGGCATACACAAAACTTTCTGGTTTGTGGACATTGATTTTATATCCTGTTTTCCTGGTCACACCCAGGAGTCTTGGGTTAAGTCTTTGGGGTTTTCTAAATATAAGATCATTTTGTTGGCAAAGAGTGAGAGTTTGACCTCCTCTGCCCTCATTTGAATCTCCTCTATTTTCTTCTCTTGCCTGATTGTATTGCTAAAACTTCCAGCACTATGTTGAATAGTAGGAGTGATAGAGGACAGCCTTGTCTAGTTCCAGGTCTAAGTGGAAAAGCTTTCAGTTTTACTCCATTCAGCATAACATTAGCTGTGGGTCTGTTGTGGATTGCTTCAATCAGTTTAAGAAATGTTTCACCTATGTCTGTTTTCTTCAAAATTCTAATTAGAACAGGATGCTGAATTTTATCAAATGCTTTTCCTGCATCTGTTGAGATGATCATATGGTCTTTGCTTTTGCTTCTGCTGATAGGGTGAATTACATTCAGGGACTTTTGTATGTTAAAACCTTGCATCCCTGGGATAAAACCTACTTGATCATGATGAATGATTTTTTTAAATGTGTAGCTGTAATCTGTTGGCTAGGATTTTATTGAGAATTTTTGCAACTATATTAATTAGTAAAATTGGTCTGACGTTCTCCTTTTTTAGTTGGGTCTCTTATTAGTTTTGGTATCAGGGTGATGTTTACTTCGTAAAATGTGTTGGGGAAAATTCCTTCCTTCTCAATGTTCTGGAATATATTCTACAGTATGGGTATAAGCTCTTCTTTGAAGGTTTGATAGACTTCTGGTGTTAAGCCATCTGGGCCAGGGATTTTTTTTTTTTTTTCTGGTTGGGAGTTTTTTTTATTGTTTCTTCTATCTCAGTTCTTGAAATTGGTCTGTTCAAGAGATCTATTTCTTACCGATTAAGTTTAGGTAGAGGGTGTTATTCCAGGTATTGATCCATTTCCTCCACATTGTCAAATTTCTAGGCATAGTGTTTCTTATAGTATTCAGAGATGATCTCTTATATCTCTGTGGCATCTGTTGTTATTTCTCCTTTATATTTTCTTACCAAGGTGATTAGAAATTTTACTTTACTCTAATTTTCTTTTCTAGTTAATCTGTCCAAAGATTTATTAATTTTATTATTTTTTTAAACCAACTTTTTGTTTCATTACTTTTCTGAATGATTTTTTGTATTCAATTTCATTCATCTCTATTTTAATTTTGGTTATTTCTATTCTTCTCCTGGGTTTGGGATTAGATTGTTCTTCTTTTACTATTTCCATAAGATGATTCGTGAGTTTGTTGATGTGCTCTCTTTCTGTTTTTTGAATGTAGGCATTTAATGTGCTACATTTCCCTCTTAAGATTGCTTTTGCTGTATTGCAAAGGTTTTAGTAACTTGAGTCTTCATTTTTGTTATTTCTTGAATAATTTAACAATTCCCTCTTTTATCTCTTCCTGAATCAAACTATCATTCAGGATATGGTTGTTTAATTTCCAAGTCTTTGTGTGGGGATGAACATTTTTGTTGGAGTTAAGTTCCACCTTTATTGCCTATGGTCTGAGAAGATACAAGGTATGATATGTATTCTTTTAATTCTGTTAATCTTTGATTTGTATCCTAGGATGAGGTAGATTTTGGAATATGTGGAATATGTACATGGACTGATGAGAAAAATGTGTATTCCTTAGATTTGGGATGATGTATTCTGTACATGTCTATTAATCCCATTTGTTCTAGGGTCACATTTAAATCCTTTGCATCTTTGTTTAGTTTCTGTTTAGAAGATCTGTCCAGTTATGTCAGAGGGGTGTTAAAGTCCCTAACTATCATGGTGTTATGGGATATCACATTGCTCAGACCCATCAAGGTCTGTTTCATAAATCTAGAATCATTTAAATTGGCACATAACTATTTAAAACTGAAATGTCTTCTTGTTTACTTGTTTCTTTAGCTAGCACAAATGTCCATTTTTGTCTTTTTTTTTTTTTTTTTTTGCAGTTTTTGGCCAGGACTAGGTTTGAACCCACCACCTCCAGTATATGGGACCAGTGCCCTACTCCTTTGAGCCACAGGCACTGCCCCATTTTTGTCTTTCTTAATTTTAGTTGCTTTAAATCCACTTGTATCTAAAAATAAGATTTCAACCCATCCTTTGTTTTGATTTCCATTTGCTTGAAATATTGTTTTCCATTCCTTAACCTTGAGTCTTGATTTGTAATTCGAGGCTAGGTGTATCTCCTGGAAACAGCATGTGGATGGCTTGTGTTTTTTATCCAATCAGTCAGTGCCTCTTCAGTGGTGAATTCAGTCCATTGACATTTATTGAGAGAACTGATAAGTGTGGTAGAGTTCTATTCATCTTATTTTGTGAAAGTCCATTGTGTAGTTTTATCCTTTGCACCATTGCAGAAGCTATGTTTTGACCTTTAGCTTCTGGGTGTTTACTTTCTTGGTGGTCCATTGTGGTGGTCCGTGTTGAGAATAGATGTAAGTATTTCCTGTAGCACTTGTCTTGTGGCAAATTTCCTCAGAGCTTGTATATCCACAAAAGATTTGATTTCTCCATTAATTTTGAAGCTTAGATTAGCAGGATACAAAATTCTGAGCTGAAAATTATTTTGTTTACAAATGTGGAAAGTGGATGACCATGCTTTTCTGGCTTGGAAGATTTCAGTTGAAAACTCTGCCATCATCCTAATAACTCTGCCTGTGTAGGTCAGTCGGCACTTACTTCTGGCTTCTTGCAGAATTTATTCTTTCCTCTTGATTTTGGAGAGGTTCATTACAATGTGTCTTGGAGAGGCTTTGTTTGAGTTGAGAAGACCCAGGGTTCGATATCCATCAAAAAGGAGTGTGTCAGGGTCTTTAGTAAAACTTGGGAAGTTTTCCTTTATGGTCTCCCATAGGGCTTCCATTCCTTTGGGACAATCTTCTTCCTCTTTAGGAATGCCTATTATTCACATATTTGAATGCTTCGTGGAGTCTTATAGTTCTTGAAGAGCCTGTTCTGCTTTCTTTCTCTTCTTTTCTGCCTCCTTAACCAGCTGAATTAATTCAAAAACTTTATCCTCTGACTCTGAGGTTCTTTCTTCTTGTTTACATCTAAGAAGAGGTTGTGATTCCAGGCATTGATCCATTTCCTCTTCATTATCATATTTCTGAGCATAAAGTTTCCTGTAGTACTCAGAGATAATCTCTTCTATCTCTGTGATCTGTTGTTATTTCCCTTTTATTGTTTCTGATTGAGGCAATTAGAGATTTTGTTTTTCTGTTTTTAACCTGTAAATTTCTTGTTAAACTTGGCAAGAGTGGAAGTGAAATCAGAGACATGTTAGTACAAGTTTCTGTGGATAATGCCATGAAGAAAAGACCAATGTACAAATGAATTAAAGTTTTTGAGGGAGGATAAAGTGTTACTGGTGAAGAGAGGTCAGGTTGCCAGTCATGAGAAAAACAGCAGAAAATATTGCAATAATTGGTCAAATTGTGTTTCAAAATCATTGTTTGACTATGAGGAGCACAGCAGACCTAGTAAACATTAATAGAGAAACAGCTAGGAAAATCATAACTGAATATCTTGGCCAATAACTCAGGGCTTTTGCATGGTGACAATGCACAAACACACATAGCCCTTCCTATGAGGGAATTTTCAGCTGGTAAATAAATAATTGTACTGGAACACTCTCCCTGCTCACCTGATCTGGCCCCTATTCACTATTTCCTTTACCAAAAGAGAAAGGAATTATTGAAAGGAAGACATTTCATTGACATTCAGGACATCAAAGGTAATATGACAATAGTTTGTATGGCCATTCTAGAAAAAGAATTTTAAAATTGTTTAGAAGGGTGTACTAGGTGCTGGTGTCAGTGCATAGCTTCCCAAGGGGAAATCTTGGAAGGGGTCTGTGATGATATTCAGCAATGAGCAGGTAACATGTTTGCTAGGATGAGTTCACAAACTTTTCAGACCTCACATACTATACTTACCATGATTTGATTGTTACATTATTACATTTGATTATTGTATGCCCGTATCAAAATATCGCATTTACTCTATACATATGTACAAACATTACATGTCCAAAATAATTAAAAATAAAACATTTCAAAGAAAAATTTAATATGAACAGATTAATATTGGCTTGAAAAGATTGCAGTTAGTGCAAAATAAATCTAATCAATGTAGCTCATTTTTACTATTTTTTTTACACTGGAATTTTATTTATTGACAAATAATTTATTAAATGCTTGAATTTACCAGTGTAGGAATCATTTGTGTAAGTTACTCAGAAGTCCTTCGATACCACATTGATCATGAAAGTAGCACATGAATACCAGTTCTTCTATTTACCTAGAGTTTGAGTCATTCTCGTTACTTAATCAGCCTTGTGCTCACTTCTTCATAGATTGTATGAAGGGTTTAGTTGGAAGACTGACAATCCCTTAAGAGAGCTAACTTGCATGACTTTGTATTTCTACACATGGAATGAAGTATTTCCTCCATTCGAATAGGTCCTGTGGAGATTTGATGGCAAAAAACCAGATACCTTGGGACCCAATACTCGGCTGTACAAATGGATGCCCCAGAATGACCTTCTTGGTAAGATTCTGGAGAAAAAATACTGAATGCATGAGTAACAGCCAATTAGGGTGATAGTTGGTCAATAGCAACTAACATAAATAATATTTATTTATGAAAACTCAAAAATGAAATTTAACCACTTTATACACAGGTTCTAGTCCTGGGTGGAAAGAATAACCTATAACAGTTGGAATTTTGCTGCACACACTCATATTCTTTATAGCCAGAAACAAAGTGTCTATTTCAGCACCGGGGATGTCTCTGTCTCCTACCTCTGTTGGAGCAACTTTACCTTTACCTCATGACACTGAGCATCTCAGTTCTTCTTCTATTTCCAGTGACTCTTCCTTGTCTGTGGGAAGGAATCCCCAGTCTCTATCATAAAGTAATGCCATCTGAACAGAGGAGTGTGGCCTGTCCTTGCTGTGACTTCAACCCACTCCTGCCACACTCCCTGCTGCCTGGACATCATGCACATCAGACACAGTGACTGCACTATTTCCCTGAGAAAACAAGTGTTACATGTCTGATCCTGTCATGACTTTTTCTTTTCTTTTTCTTTCTACATTTCATTTCTTTTCCCCAAAATGTGCTTTTTCATTGTCCCTTAGTGATCTTGTATCCATCTTCTGTTCTCAAGTCACACGGCATTTACTCCCTGTAGACTTCACTTCTCTCTCCAGCACAAGTAGGTCCTTCTGCCTCTGAAAGCTGAGAGCAGTTCTAGTGCAGGTTTGTGGGACTCTAGTCTGCTATCTAGAGAACATTCCCCTCTCACTGTCCTATTATATGCCTTTCTCATTTTATTCCTGATACTTGTAATAAATAATTTTACTAATATTCACCCAACTGTAGGTCACCCCAAAACCAAGGCTTTTGTAACTCATGGTGGAGCCAACGGCATGTACGAGGCCATCTACCACGGGGTCCCCATGGTGGGCATTCCTTTGTTTGCGGATCAACCTGACAACATGGCTCACATGAGGGCCAAGGGAGCAGCTGTCACCTTG
>CAUYRH010061950.1:0-73074 GCA_963574655.1 Perodicticus potto
TAAGTTTTTTTTTTTTTTTTTTTGAGACAGAGCTTCAAGCTCTCACCCTGGATAGAGTGCCGTGGCATCACAGCTCACAGCAACCTCCAATTCCTGGGCTCAAGCCAGTCTCCTGCCTCTGCCTCCCAAGTAGCTGGGACTACAGGCGCCTGTCACAACGCCCGGCCATTTTTTGGTTGCAGCCGTCATTGTTGTTTGGCGGGCCTGGGCTGGATTCGAACCCGCCAGCTCCGGTGTACTAGGCTGGTGCCTTATCCTGTTAAGCCACAGGCGCCGAGCCAAGGCTTTAAGTTTTATTTTTGAATTAGTTTATCGAAAAGTCTTACCTCACAATAACTTCACTATGAAACAAATAGGGCTTGAGAACTCTGAAATCAGGCAGCTTGTGATTTAGTGTACGTGTACATCAGGATCACGGCAATGGGCGATGGCTTTTGCATTTGCAGTTCCTCCTGCCAAAATGCTTTTCCCTGCAGAATTTCTAGAATAGCTTTTTAATATCCTTCAGTCTTCATTTGAATATTGCATCCTGGATAAAGGCCCTACCTAATGTAAATAATCCTTGCTTCTGTAAATCAATCCCTGTCTTCTGTTTATTCATGTTCAGCTTAATCACAGCTGAAATCATCTTAACCATGAATTTGTTTACTGGTTTATTCTTATGGCCTCAATAACCTCTTCTTCCACCTCCAAGGTAGCTCCAGGGTACAAAGAAGGTAACTTCATTCTAATGTCTCTATTTTCCTGCTTTATTTCCCTGGGCACTGAGTCCTTTGTAATTTATGGAGAAAAATAATGTTTCCCTATTTTTAGGCTATTGTCACTAATGGCTAATGTGTTCAGATTTGAAAATATATATGTTTATGTTTCTAAGTCAACTTCACATTTGACCTTGAGATATATTACACAAAATATTTTGAGGAATACTTTTGAGATCTTGACTCACGTTTTGAAAATGTTGCAAACAACACAAAATGGCTTTTCTAATCTAAAAAATGGAATGCTTTCAAATTCCCGAAATGGTCTCATGATTATTTAAAGTGAATTCATCATTACTTAAGGACAAATGTTTTTGAACAAGCAAGGCATACTAAATGGTCCTTTATAACTCAGATAAATGATGGAGATTATTTTATGCTTGAAAAATGTTAAAAAATATAGCGTCTTTTCAAGGTAGGGAAATCTATTACCACTTTTTTTGAAAATAGCTTTTCTGTTACCTTAGAAAACTTTGTGTAATTGTCTCCATCTCTGTGTACTTTGGGAATGGAAATTATTAGATAATCATTCCTTCTAAAAAGTCCCTTTCCTTCCTGCAGAATACTGCTACTGAGTGGAACTCAGGGAATGACTAGCAAGTTCTGGAGAGTTTGTAGTAATCTGGGAAATCCTGTCAATAGGAAAATGAATAACTGTAGAGTGGCCTCTTGTATAGTATACCTTAGTAAGTACATTTTTTTTTGTAATCTTGTGTTGGAAACTGAATGGAGTTTTCACTTTTAAAATGTGTTATTCTACTTTTTTTTTTTTTTACTTTGAGAGGATTGTGTATTTATATTACGGTTAATATTATAATTATCATTTTAATTCTCATTTGTTTTATTACTAAAATACAACAAGTATTTATTGCATCTTGAAATTGTATTTTGTAGGGTGGTGCCTGGCTTAGTGAGTAGGGCGCCCGCCCCATATACTGAGGGTAGCGGGTTCAAACCCGGCTCTGGCCAAACTGCAACAAAAAAATAGCCAGGCGTTGTGGCAGGCACTTGTAGTCCCAGCTCCTTGTAAGGCTGAGACAAGAGAATCGCCTAAGCCTAGGAGTTGGCGGTTGCTGTGAGCTGTGTGACACCACGGCACTCTACCAAGGGTGATAAGAGTGAGACTCTGTCTCTACACAAATAAAATAAAATAAAAGACATTGTATTTTGTAAAATTTCAGTATAGTTAAGAGAGCTCTCATTTAAGCTCTTATATTGAAGATTAATGTGGATTTTTTAAAATAAATATTTGTGGTTTAAAAAGTCCCACATGTATAAAAAGCAGTTTTTACCTATAGCAAATAAATGTTGAGCATTTATCCATCCTGTAGGAAAAATGTAGCTTTAATAATTGTATTATTCTATGTTTCACATGACAATAATTGTTCAGCTATCTAAATTACAAAGAAAATGACTGAGTTTGGAATGTGGAAAAGTACTTGAAAAATTTTACATTATCATCACAGATCTAATGAATTTTCTCAAGTGACAATAAAAAGGATGAATGAATGAGTTTTGTTCACTGTTGCATACAATCAGTGATTTGTGTGAAATTCTTGTCTGTATAATGACGTTGGGCAATGCGTGCACAAAAAGAGTGTTTTGAATCAGCTAACGCAGAAATAAACTCTGATAGGAGCACATTCAGGACTAGAGTCCCTGTTTTCTGAGTCCCATGCCCATGGTCTCATTCAAATGAATGTTTTTATTATGTTTAATGATCATGTAGACACAAAACAACTTTTAAAAAACTGTAAATTCCATAGCTGCCGTCATTAAAAAAGCTAGACTCTGAGAGGCTGTTCATTCAATAAATCCCATAACTAGGAAATGAGAGATGCACGTATGTATCTGCAGGGATACGTCTCAGTTTCCCAAAGCTTCTGAGGAACTTACTGCTCTTGCTCAGCCTTAACTTGGTACATTGAGCCATTGTAAACTTATTCATGGAAACATTCAAGTAAAAATCAAACACTGTTATGTTGTAATAGTAGGTTTTCTTTAAACTTTGCCAAGTCGTTTCATTTCCTTGTAGTGTTTCCAGGAGAAACAAAAAGTCTTCATTTGAAAGAGCCTAAAGAAATTATCTAACTCTGGGCCTATTTAAAGAGAAGACTGCTGAAATTAATTTTAGATATTATTAAAATTAAGTTATTAGTTAGTCTGCAATTGATATTTGCAGGGATTGTTGTGTATAGTAACTGTTGCATAAACAAGACAACCCAAGAGTCAGTGGCACAAAGCAATAAACGTTTATCACTGTTGGGATTATATGTAGGTCTGCTGTCAGGGCAGAGTTGTATTCATAGTTCTGCTACCTTGGCTGAACCCTTTCATACATTTAGGATTTGCAGTTGGCCTTTCCTCCTTGTCGTCCCTCATCCTCCCTAAGAGGAATTAGGACTTGTTCACCTAGGGATGGCAGGGTTCCAAGAAAGGGCGTCGAAGAATGCCGGGCATCTTGAGTGTGAGAGTCACTGTGATTTCTGCTGTATTCTCTTGATGAAAGTAATTTGTAACAGCATAAAATCAAGGAGTCGGTAAAACAGATTCTACTTTCGTAAGAGGAGCTGCAAAGGCCCATCACTGTAAACTGTATGGACATAGGGAGGGGACAAGAAACAGTCTCACTTTGTCACCATTATATTAAAGACCACTCCTGGCCTCAGTTATACATGTCTCTCCCAAAAGCAAAATAGGTCCATTCCAAACCCCAAGGTCTAATCCAGTCCTCACACCATGTTAATTTCAGAGTCATATAAATTACATAAAGTTCTGATGGGGCTTCTCAGGTGCAACTCCAAAAGGGGGGAAATGGGATAATCTATTATAGGCAGCCTTAGGCCATTGAAATTAGAAATGTATTAAATACAAATTTCTGAAAATACCTTGTTGATAAGTGAATGTTAGATACCCAAGCAATAAAACATAAGCTGTCAAAGCATTTCTTTCTCACAAACTTCATAAACAACTTCCGTAAGTTTATGGCAATGACCTATAGTTAAGACTAAAAGTAAGAATCTCATAAGAGTAAAAGTAAGTGTTGGATAACATTAAAATCTATGACTGAATAAGGTCATTGCATTTAGACTTTCACACTAGAGAAACGATTGGTCCACTTTATGGTTTAGAATAGGAGGATACTGTTATGAAATAAAAACTGGGGATGCCAAAAATATGTATACACATTTTAAGAGCAATCTTGTTGGAAGTAGAATTGATTATTCCCCTAAAGTATACAAATTGCAAGTAAAATGGGTATTGTAGCATGAAGTGATAACTTCAACTTCAAAAAGTAATACATAGATAACATTGCTTAAAATGTGTATACATTTTTTGGCACCCTCTGTACCTAGTAACAGGTACACGAGAATAGAATAAGTAGATAAAAATGTGTCAAATGTGAGAAGATTATTAGTTCATATAGAAATTAAAGCATACTTAAGCCATTACATCTCATTGAGTTATTCATTAATTCATTCAATAACTGTTTGTTCAATGTGTATACTGTTGGGTACTCTTCAAAGAATGAGGGATATAATATGAATTGAAATCAGTGTAGCTTTCAAAAAATTTTCAGTCTATAAGGAAGAGAGAACTGCATAATAAATTTCTAATATAAATACAATACATAAAACATGTATCATATTTATATTAGAAGCTATATATTTATAAATCTGCATCATAGATCAAAATAAAGTATTATAAATATTTATTCTTGGGAAAAAACCTTATTGCTCGAATTTTAAAATTGTTTTAAAGTCTAAGTTGATTATGAATAGAATGAGTTGACCTCTTTTAATTTCCTAGTACTAGAATTTTACATATTTACATATATGATAAATACATTATTATTTTTCTCTCCATTGCCATTTTATTCTTCTTATTTTCTCTGTTCTTTTTGTTTCCCTTTTGTACACTTCCTTCCTTTCTCAGTTTTTCACTTGTTGATTTATATTCATTCCTTCACCAGTTTCCTTTTTTTCTTATTGAGTTCTTATTTGCCCATTTTTTCATGTTTTTTAACCCCCTTTCTTCCTATTTTTGTCACCCTTTCTTCCCCTCTTTGTCATACTTTCCTTCTTACCTCAAAAGATTTTGTTGGCAGTTTTCCGTTACTATTTTTTGAATACAGTAATGATATCCTATTTTATTTTCATTGTAAATTAATAAAATGTGTAGTAGCTATTAGTGCAAACAAATATGTACTGACTGGAAAAAGATGAAAATCCTTGAGGATGTTTTCAAGCACAGTAAATGCATGCTAACTAGGCTAGTGTAAAGCTTTACTTTCTGAGAGAAGCAAGATCCATAACGATGTTTGCATGAATACAGAAAATCTGAATGTCTTTTTTTGATTTTCAAATCTATCCAAGTTCTCCAAGATAAATTAATCAAATGAATAAATCATAATAGTTTTTTAAATGCATTACCTTTTTATATGGTACTTTCTGCTATGCGAAAAGTATTTTAATTAATAGGTAAGACGATTCAAGTCAATTCAACAAATTTGATCTCCAACTGTGCGTGAGAAACCAGGCAAGGGAACAAGCATAGATTATTGGATATGTTAGCCAAGCAAGAGCCTTTCTCTCTCCTATAGTGATGGGAAGGTTCAGAAGAGGGATAGGTCCGTTTTGACGGAGATAACGAAGGTGATGGCAGGTGCTTTTGCCAGGAAGCAGAAAACTGAAAGAAATGGAAGAAGCAGAACAAAAGAGGAAGAGAAGCCAACGCTAATTTAAGAAATCTGCATTATGTGATTAAAAAAGAAAAAACATATGGGTTGCGAGTAGAGGCAGGGAGAAGATAAACTAGACTGTAGCTACGTTAATTTGTTGATCTAACATTTATTAAGCCTCTACTATTAGGTAGGCACTCTGCCAAATAGAATGATACAGAAAGGAATACTGTACGGGCACCGCTCTGAAGCAAGTTTATAGTCTGGGTGGGGGGGATAGATTTGTAAATTAATAGGTTCATCCAAATACAGAAACAGAGAGAGGTAAGCACCAGGGAAGCATTGGTGTTTTCCCTCTCAATCAGGAATATTTGAAAATGCCTTTCTTGCTGAGTGTTAATGGGGATAGGTAAATTTCATTTTTTTAACATTTAGTACATTATAGATACTTCACTAGGTTTTACAGATACTTAAACTCCTTTGGTCCTCATACTAACTCTAAGAAATGGGGGATTTTTATTCCACTGATATAGATCAAGAAAGTGAGACTCACAGCGGTTGTGATTTGTCCCACAGTAACTAAGCAGAATAATGTGGATTTCAGTCCAAGTTCATTTGATTTTGAAGGTGGTGGTGTGTCATAGTTCAGGCGTCTGAGGTGGATTTGACAGTTTTGGAACATGTTGCGCTGCTATGGCTAAAACAAAATGGAGACATACACTAGTAAATACCGAGGCTCTGTGTCTGTGGATGGGACGGAAAGGATGGATATAGGAATAAATGCGAAGAAAGAATCTGGGGCCAAGGAGTAGAGGATTCAGAGGAGGATTTGTGATTTTTTAAAAAATTCTGAACAGTTTTTACATATGGAAACTGATTAATGAAATCAGAGAAAAGCTGAGAAAAATAATGGGTCTCTTTGTTTCTATTTCTTCTTCTAGCTGTCTGTCCCTGACTTGGTCATCTCTTGACAGGGATACGACCATGACCTGCTACTCATCCCTCTATACTTCATTTGTGTTACGTTTATTGTTGTGTAATTTTTTAAATTAATTTTTAAATATTTTATTTCATGGCTGACACTGCAGATGCAAACCTCCCAGCTGTGGAGGTCCGTCGGTGGCTGTGAGTGTGTGACAGAGGAAGGGAGAGATTCTAATGGGGCTGAGCGTTTGGAATGAAGATGAGCTTCTAATACAACTTTTACAATGTGATTTGAGCCCAAATTCTTAGAGCACTAGTGAAACTGAGTTCTAATTCCGTGTCGGCTTCTAACGTTTTCTTTCCAGCTACCCTCTCTTGGGTATCTGTTCTCCTGTAATAACTCTTCTGAAGAGCAGAGATTTCCACAAATAAACTATGTGCTGTAATGTTTATGCCTGTTTCCCTTTTGCTTACACCACCCAAATAATTGTCTCTTCTCTCCGTCGAAGTCATCACTCTTTGAACAGTTCTCTTGATTCTCCCCGGTAGAGAAGTCATCACTTTCTTCATGCCTTTAGTTTCACTTGCCTTTAGTTTATCAGTTCGCATATGTTCATAGTTCGATGTTTAAATATCTGCTTCTCAGTAGCAAGGTTATTGTATAAGATCTCAAATCAGATTCTATTCACCTTTGAAACCTTGGTGCCTACTTAGTTTATGACACGGGAGGTACTTAGGAAATGCTTAGTAAATAAGTATGTAGTTGTTACAACAAATGGGTTAAATCAGCATTCTATCCTTTGAAATAGTGTCTTAATTTTATACTAATTACAAAAAAATAAAAGATTATGGAAGGTGGCAATACGTATAATATTTGTGTGTCTTACTAATACATCTATTCATCTAAAACAAAACAGTTTAAAAATCAGTATGTAATAGTTTCTATAGAATATCGAACAAAAATATACTTATCTTCTAAGAGAAATATTTTAGTGTTAGTTTGGCCTACTGTGTCCCTGTAACTTGATGGCTAGCAGGGAAAGGAAATATCAAAGATAGTGGTGAGGTTAGAACCCATAGAGATCAATTTGTTAGATTACCTGAGAGTAAGGCAGAATAACATTAAAAGCCAAATGGGTAATCAAAACTCAAAAGCCACGATTTTAGCAATTTTAAGAAACATATACTAGAAACAGGGAGGGATATAAGACACCAAGAATAATGAGACCCGGACTAATGATTAGTCAACCGATGCCTTGGAGTTCGGGTACATCAGGACATTTAGTGAAATCTTTTTGAATACCAACTCAGCAATAGTTTGCAGAGTGCAGAAACGCAGACTTATGGACAGGGAAGCAAGTAAAGGATTTGACCCCAGGGAGGTGTGCCACAGGTAAGGTGTTGACAGAATGGGCCTGAACACCAGCACGCAGGTGTGCGAGGGAATAGATAACTGTGTGTTCAGTAGCTCCTGTGCTTTCTGTTTCAGCATGTTGTGTCCATTGTCTCACAAGTCTAAGGCAGGTATCATCTCCTTTCCCAGATGAAGACAGTTGGACCTAGAAAGAGCAGGCAGCTTCGCCAAGCCCCACAGCCTCCGAGGAGCAGACACAGGATATGAACTCATATTTTCTGGCTTCAGACTCGGTCTTCTTTTGGTTATTCTTTTACACTTTCTAGAAAAGAGCTTGATGTTTTCTGTTCAGGAAGCTAAAATGACATAACATGGATAGAAATAAATGAGAGATTTCTGACTGTAGAGAATGTATAGGCGGTCAGTTCCTGATACTCAAAATTGAACTTAAATACCCCTCTGGAGGATGTATCGTAAAATTTTACTAGTCAGACTGCCAAGAAATGCAGGATGGGGAAACTGGGAAGACACTGCATCCTCATCACTTAATGTAGCCAAATATTTTAGTCCAGATCAGAGTTGTCCAATATTTTACCATTTTTACTGCTGTCGGTTGGATTTTCTTCAAGTTTTTAACATTGTTTTTAAAATAAGATTTCACTGCTAATGAAATTTTGGGGAGAGGCCTGTTAGGTTCAAATTATGTTGCATTTACCAAAACATTACTTTCTCTCACTTAAGAAAAATAATCAGAGTTTACAATTTTGGTAGTTCTTAATGAAATTTCCCCCCAAATGAAAACTATTTTAAAAAATTTTTTTACTCATATTTTCATAGCATTTGTGACATATGGGAAGAGGACATGAAGCTTTGCTGTAGAGAGACCACCTGATCATACACCCAGTTCTCATAGATAAGAAAACTGAGGCCTTGTCAGCTAGGCTTCACTTAACTGGGGTTAGATAATTTGTTCAAGATTATATGAATTAGCTTCATATTAGAGCTGAGTACATTGGATACTTTTTCTTCCATTCTTGAGATACTTCTTGAGATACAAGAAGAATATGTTCCAGCTCCATCTATGTAAACACAAAAGAGGTAAAGTCTCCATCTTTCTTTAAGGCTGCCTAATATTCCATGGTATACATGTACCACAATTTATTAATCCATTCGTGGGTCGATGGGCACTTGGGCTTCTTCCACGACTTAGCAATTATGAATTGGGCTGCAATAAACATTCTGGTACAGATATCTTTATTGTAATATGATTTTTGGTCTTCTGGATATATACCTAGTAAAGGAATTATAGGATCGAATGGCAGATCTATTTTTAGATCTCTAAGTATTCTCCAAATATCTTTCCAAAAGGATTAGTTTGCATTCCCACCAGCAGTGTAGAAGTGTTCCCTTTTCTCCACATCCACACCAACATCTCTGGTTTTGGGATTTTGTTATGTGGGCTAATCTTACTGGAGTTATATGATATCTCATTAAATGTAGAATATCAATGTCTTCATATAGTGATTAAGAAAATGCCATGAAGGCTATGTTTAACAATTCGACCAAAATATTTCAGATTGTATATGAAGTCAGCACATTGTGCCCCATGATTGCACTAATGTACACAATTATGATTTAATAAAATTATAAAAAAAAGATTATATGAATCATTAATAACAGCACGGAAGCTAGGAAGCACTATTTGCCCAGTGCTCTTTCAATGCTGAGGGGCAATTATGGATTAGATCCTGTAATTTTTCTTTCCCTGAGAGTTTATTTCGAGGTGTGTTTGATTGCCTCATGACTGAATCACTTTGTGATGGTAGATACCTGTTAATGAGATAATCAGTCTTGGGCAGGCATTCTTTTTTCTTAGGCAATGTATATTATTGGAATTCTGTAGTGCTGACAAAAAAAAAATGGTTACTGCCAAGCTGCCTTAGTGGGTATTCATTTGGTAACAGTGTGAAGAAAATCATGATCATTTTTTTTAAAAAAGAGATTGTACAATTTACATCCCTTTGGATCCACAGTTAAACTTTATAAATATTATAAATCTGTCCTCTGGAAGCAGATGTATGTAAGATGCCCTGTTTTTCAAGTGAGCTGCCTCATAAATATTTTATATTTTGTATTTAATACTGAATTATAGCTCTCTAAATTACTTTTAAATATATGAAAAGGGGAAAGTCTTAACAAGGCAAAAATATTTCTATTTGTAGTAATGGGAAGTAAATTACCTTGTAAAAATTTCAATTTTCCCAAGATAGGAATAATATAAACCCTCAAAAACCCATTGCACAGTCATCTTTATTATTATTATTAGTTTTTTTTTTTAATTTAGCATGCATTTGTTGAGTACCTGGTATGGCTAGCTGTTGAAACTCCAAGAGGTTATGACGTGGCTGTCTCCCTGGCCCCTCAACCTCCCGCTTCAGGAACCAGAGTCGGTTTTCATTTTTCTTTCTTTTTTTTTGTAGGACAAGAGTCTCACTTTATCACCCTCAGTAGAGAGCTGTGGTGTCACAGCTCACAGCAACTTCCATCTCCTAGGCTTAGACGATTCTCTTGCCTCAGCCTCCTGAGTAGCTGGGACTACAGGCGCCCGCCACAATACGGGACTATTTTTTTGTTGTTGCAGTTCAGCTGAGGCCGGGTTTGAACCCACCACCCTTGGTATATGGGGCTGGCGCCCTACTTACTGAGCCACAGGTGCTGCCCACCCTTTTTCTTTTTTTTTAATTGTTTGGGGTTCATTGAGGGTACAGAGAATTAGGTTACACTGCCTGCACTTGTTAGGTAAAGTCCCTTTTATACTTGTGTCCCACCCCCAAGAGATGTGTCATCTGCCATGGTGACCATCCTCTCCTCCCCTTTCCCTCTCCCCCGCTCCTTTCCCCCCACCCCACTCCTTGAATTGGTTTGAGCTTTTCTCTCATGAGGGTATGTATCAGCTCATCTACTGTCTTCAAATTAGAATTGAGGACATTGGTTCTTGCTTCTCCATTCTTGTGAAACGTTACTAAGTAGAATGTGTTCCAACTCAATCCAGGTTAATACAAAAGATGTAAGGTCTCCATCTTTTTTAATGGGTGAATATGAGTCCATGGTATACATATACCACCGCTTGTTAATTCATTCCTGAGTTAGGGGGTATTTAGGTTGTTTCCACGTTTTGGTGATTGTAAATTGCAGGGCCCTCTTTCAGAGCCTCCTGCCACCTTACAGCATTTGTGCAGCCCCCTTCCTCTTGTGCTTCTGTCTTCACCCTGGATCACTCTTGCTCAGCCTGGACGTGGCAGGAAGACTTCCCCGATGCTCTGATTCCACCGTGCTATGCTGGCATAAATTTATCTTAGTCCACCATAATGAAATGTTTGTTTATTCATTCATTTGTTGAACCATAAGCAATAGAAAGAAAGAATTGTGTCTGCTTTTTTGCCATGATGTTCCCATGGCCTTACACCTAAAAGGGTGTTGAAACAACATTTGTTGAACAAATGAATGAGTATCCTCCTGGGATCTATCAGGCTGTTTCAAAACTAATTATATTATCATTTGAAAAGTGTGGAGATACAAATAAGGAAATGTAAAACTTTTAAGAGGAGTAGGGGGAGTTGAGAAAAGCTTGTCGAGAGGGGATGGCACCTAATGCCCCATCTTAAAGGATGCCCAGGACCCTGCCAGGGAGGGACAGGGTGTGAGCAGCCACACTTTTAGTATTGAGGGAAAAGCAAGAGCAAAGGCAGGAAAATTGAAAGAATACAGCACTTTTAACTAAAAAATACAGCTTTTGTATTAGCATTACCAAAATCAATACTGTACTGTCGTCTTATATATAGAACTTTAACAACACCTCTTCAATAAAAAAGGATTTATGCACCCACTATGCTGGGAGAACAGATTAATATCTTCCTAGCTTGCAAAGCAATTTCCTCTCAGTGGGGTTGTTCTGAAAAGTTCACCTTAAAAAAATATCAAGAAGGGAGCAGGTGAGAAATTTCACAGCTTAATGAAAAGGTGGCACATAAGAAAAAATTTATTCTCTAAAATTACTTTTTAAAAAAGTTTCTCTTCTTTATCTTTCTGTTTAATTAAAGTAAAAAAAATTACATGTTGCCTCATCATATGAAATTCATTCATTCATGTATCGGAGAAATATCCACTTTAGATATGAGGAATAAGGGAGGGGAAAAATTATGCCTCCACCACAGAGCTTCCCTGGGCCAAGGGAGATTCATTTTCCTCCCTGCCTGCTCCCACTTCCCTGAGCTTCGATACTCGTTTTCATTGTTGACAGGTAAATTTTCCTACACAACCCAAATACAGAATTGGTTACTGAAGCAGTCCCATCAAAGCCATTAATAATGGACTATCAAAGAGGTCACTTGGAGAAATACGGTTTGCTAAGTCATTGCTTAATGGAACTCATGATGCCAGTGGGGTGTCTAGAAATTAGTTTATGTTGGCTTTGCAGTGTGGCTTCTGTTTCCACTGTAAACCTTATAAACACAAATGGCACAGGCACATTTTATTCTTATGGTCTCTTATGTCTACAAATTTTATTCAAATGATACCACTTTATTTCTGTGTTCTTCAAATCCCTTCGAATTGGTTTGGCATGTTAAGATATTTTTGATCAGTTTTCTAGTTAACATTTATTGAATAGCTACTATGAACATGATTTTTTTTGGGGGGGCTGCTGCTTATAATTATCTCATTTGTTCTCACAGAAACCATGTGGTAATCACTGTTTTACAGGTTTTGCCTTAATACTTTGCTATTTGCTATTGAAAATAGTGTTCTTTTCTGCATTGTGCTCTCCAGTGTTCCTGGATTATTACACAAGTGATTGTCAACAATGCTGCATTATTGGACATTTGCTATACTCACATATTAGGCGCTCTTCTGAATATTTCACATACATTATTTATTTAAGTCCGCCATAATGGTATGATATCTAGGCTATGATTAGCAACTTAAATTAGGAAACTGGGCACAAACGTTTTACATTGCATTCCCAAGATCACAAAGTTAGTAATGGAAGTGGGTATAAATTCAGAATCCATTAAACTGTATAGCCTTTAATGGCATTGTGTTGTGGTAGGTATCTAAAGGATAATGTGTGGATAAAAGAAGAGAAATAAGTTAACAATGGGATGATTGGTTTCCAATGGGAGTGAATTAAAAGTAGTTTGGCAGAAAGCTCTGTGCACCCAATTGCTCTCCACTGGATAAAAACGTGGGTGAGTCTGGTGACAGAGATCAATCACACTCACATGTAGAAAGATAGATAAAGCAGGTTTATTCCTTACAGACAGGGCAACAGAAGCCCACTCATGGCAAGCCAGTCCTGCAAGGTTCAGGTAACCTGCTCAGGGGGGTAACATTTCTCCTGTGGGTATCTACTTGCACTGCAGCTGAGGGTCCCCAGAAAACCCCCTGACCTAGAATTTGTATCACTGGGTCACAGGACTCACTAGGCTGAAGTATTGGAGGACCTTTGTTTTCAGGAGGCCTAGAATGTAGTTTGGGCTGTTCTAGACTGTCCCTCCTTATATCAAGATGTTGCATGTCCAGTGACGCTACTGGTATTCTGGAGAACTGCCAACAAGAAAGGAGGCAGAACTGGTCCATGGCCACCTGGTGAACTGTCCTGCAGACTCCATACCCCCCTTCAGTAAGACAGTGACAAATGCTTCCACCTCCTCCCATTCCGTGTCTTTTTCAAGCCCTGCATTATTATGGCTTGTCCATAAGATATACACATATCACATACACACATACTCTGAAGAAACAGATCTATTCCCCATTCATTCAGTCAACAAATGGTAAGCGGACAGTCGTTGTGTCTTTAGCATTATAGGCAGTGGAGGTAGAAGAGTGAGCAGGTGAGCAGCTCCTAACTTGGGTTTGTACTGGGGAGGAAGTATGTTCCTCTGACGCCCGCATCTCTCTGCTACGGCACTTCCCCAGAGTCTCAGGGTCAGCCGGTGTTTGTGTGATTCCACTGCCGTGAGCTTCTCGAGGGCTGTACCTTTACTCATGTTACTATCTCCAGCACCTAGGAAAACCTCCAGAAAATAGGTAAGTGTTTTGTTGATTGAAGGAAGGGTGAAAGAAAGGAAAGAATGAACAATGGAAATGATGTGTTAAGAGTCTATGGACCACAAACGCATTTAAGTTCTATTATCTTCACTCCAATTCTTCATTCAGCTTTCTTAAGTTTAATGGAGCGTGTGACATACTGTGACAGCACTGTCAGTGTTCTTCTGCTTTTATCAGGGACATCGTTGATGGAATTTCCAATTTTTACAAAAATATATATTATGTACCTTTAGCTTTTTTAGCTTTCTGTTTTCAGAGTTTAAATCACATCCAGTTGTGGTCTTGGTTCAAGATAGGACTTCTGACCAATATGTCGTTTAACTTCTAGGCTAATTTTCCCAAAACAATCCTCTGTTAATGATCAGATTATCTTCATATTAGTTCATTTTCCAAGCAGTGCTCTTGCCTAAAATCTCGGTCCATTTTAAGATATGGATTATAGTGAGCAGATGCAACATTTATATTATCATTTTTGCACTCCTATTCATTTATTTCCTACAATTTCATGTGTAGTGTCAGCATTGATTCTTGGGCTCTAAACACCTGAGAAGAGAAATTGTGTCATAGTCACTTCGTGTGAAACCTTTGGTCTTAGCTTATTTGCCACAATGTGCCAAATGCTGTGTGGGAACATACTTAGTTTAGAGTAGGTCATGATGACAGATGTCGAATATATATTTTTCATTTACTATATTATTCCTCACATTTCTGATATCTCTAAACATTTATTCTATTGTTTTGTATTTTGTCTGTCTAGTAAGTGTACTGGCAAGACTGATCTTACTGATTTATATAGATGAATTGCATATGAGAAAATGCTTTCTAGATAGTAACACGACCTGTAAGGTCCTTATAAATAAATGAAACTTTTTGTTAGCTTGCTTTTTAGATCATCCAGCAATGAAGTCTATGGTAATAACTGTGACATCCAGGGTTTTAATATATTATTTTAAAAAAACTTTCTCAAGATTTCTGGGATTACTGGCTGTCCTTATGAGAAGTTTTGCAAAAATGAAATGATGATACTCACAGGGGAGACTTTAACCGGAAATCAAACCTGAGTAAGAATCCTGAATCTGGCTTTCACAAACTGTGATGCCAGCCCTGATGTCACCATCCACTGTGAGAATGTTAGAATGAAGTAGGAATGGCAGAGAAAACCGGGAATCACAGATCTTCAGGAGATGTTTATCAATTTTTCGATGATCTACTATAGCCTTGGAAATAGGCAATGCAATACTCCAAACCAAAATCAGGGAAGGGCCTTGGCGCCTGTAGCTCAGTGAGTAGGGCGCCAGCCACATACACCAAGGCTGGTGGGTTAGAGCCCAGCCCAGGCCTGCTAAACAGCAATGGCAACTGTAATGAAAAAATTAGCCGGTTGTTGTGGTGGGCACCTATAGTCCCAGTTACTCAGGAGGCTAAGCCAAGAGAATTGCTTAAGCTCAAAAGTTTGAGGTTGCTGTGAGCTGTGATGTGACAGCACTCTACCAACAGCGACAAAGTGAGAATCTGTCTCAAAAAAAGGAAAAAACCTTTTCTCAAAATCAGGGAAGGGAATTTTGTGCCTTAGTAATGTTTTCTCAAATTTGAGAATAACAACAGTATCTACCTCATCAGATTTTCATAAAAATGTATTTATATCTACTCTGTTAGTGAAGATGAAGTGAGATAACATTTATAAAACACATAGAACAAAGTTAGCACATAGTAACCCCTTACATAAGTATTTATTAAGTAAATGAAACGAAATTTAATTATTTTTATTATAAAGGTATATTATTTACATAAATTCAAAGAGCAATTATAAAAAAATTTGTTTTTCAACATTTGAAGCAATAACTGGATATTGCCTAAGTTATGGTTGTCTTTTTCATCTGATTTCAAATTAATCTATTTCCAAGCAGGCTAAGCCCATAGAGCAGTGGTTCTCAACCAGTGGGTCACGACCCACAGGAACTGTATTAAAGGGCATTAGGAAGGTTGAGAACCACTGACATAGAAACCCAACTGTTTTCTCTGGGGAGTTGGAAATAGAAGCGAGACCAGAAAAGTGAACCCACCTTGCAGTCGGGTGTGATAATTGCTTCAATGACGGAACCCACAAGAGGCTGTGAGAAATCTGAATGGCTCCAGGAGATAGAGCCATGGGGCTCCACTGGGAATACCTGAGCTAACTTCTGAAGGAAACTTGAAGTGTGGCTCTTGAGGAAAGGGAAGAGCCTGTTGGAAGGCACAAGAGTTGAAAATGCCTTGACCAGTGCATGCAGCTGTGAGCGTGTTCCACTATGGGGCAGGAGTTTCAGCTGGAGCTGTAGGTGTGAAAAAGGCAGGCGCCAAAGCTCAGAGATCATCTTTTGCCAAGATTCTCCCTTTAAGCTGGAGAAATTCATGATCAGATAGAAATTTTAAAAACATAACCAGGGCAACACTTTAAAAACATATTTGTGCTGAGTATATTTTTTTTTACTTGAGTCATCAACATAGATTTAGCTGTGTAAAGTGAATGAATATTTAAATTTAATTTAAATATGTGTGTGAAGGGTATTTACTTATTGTTTTTGAAAAAATAAAGAGTGGCATCATTTTTAGGGAGCAGAACTTTTAAATAAATTTGTACATATTCCACATGAGAAACGCGAGAGTTGCAAGAGGAAGAAAATCCAGACCTGGGCCATTGCTCTCCAAATGTGTTGTGTAGCCTCTAATTGCAATCAGTGTTGCACTGATAAGGGGGGAAAAAAACTACAGGCAAAAAATTATCTTTTGAAAGCCTTTTACATGAAGTGAGTCTAGTATCTATTAAGTCCCTATCTTCTAAGTCAGTTTCAGTAAGTTCTCTCCTTCGCCAGTAAAGATGTTAGAACATAGTAGTTCTTTAATAAATCGTTTGAGTTACATTATTCTTGTTGGTCAATTATATCAAGATAGCTAAGAAATGGAAAAATGCATTCATTCCTAAATTTTATTTTTATTTTTGTTTTTTGAGGGAGAGTCCTGCTTTTTTGCCTTGGGTAGAGTGCAGTGATGCCATCATGGATCACTGCATCCGTATGCTCCAGGGCTTCAGCTTCCTGTACTGTACACTACTGTACCTGGCTATTTCTATATTTCTGTAGAGGCAGAGTCTTGCTCACCCTGATGTTGAACTTCTGGCTTCAAGGAGATCTTTACACGTTGACCTCCTGAAATGCTAGGTTTACCTCACTGGGCATATTCCTAAATTTTGTTATTGGTGAATGCTGTTATTTAATTTTAAGGCCAAGCATCAATTAATGAGACAATCCAGAACTCGTCTGTCACTCACAATCTCTTTGACCATAGATGACTGTTTGTTTCCTTTTCTTTTCTTTTCTGTGTTTTTTTTTTTTTTTTTTGAGACAGAGCCCTGGGTAGAGTACCATGTTGTCACAGCTCACAGCAACTTCAAACTCTTGGGCTGAAGCGATTCTCTTGCCTCAGAATTCTGAGTAGCTGAGTAGCTGGGACTACAGGTGGCCACTGCGTCTTCAGCAACTGGCTACTTTTAGAGAGTGATCTTGGCTCTTGTTCAGGCTGGTCTCAAACTTGTGGGCTTACGGCAATCCACCCACCTCAGCCTTCCAGAGTTCTGGGATTACCGGCATGGGCCACCACTTCCAGCCTGACCCTTTGTTTTCTTAGCTATTTGAGCACCAACCACTCAGTAGAGTTATTCTTCAGGATATGAAGGGAACTGGTTCCAGAATTCCTAAATCTGCATCACACGGTTAGATTCCGTATGCACAGGGTTTGCACCTCGTGAATGCTTTATTTTAAGAATTTGTGTATAAGTATATCCAAGCAGTTCAAACCTGTGTTGTTCCAGGGTTAACTGGATATTCCACCTTGGTCATTCTTTTAAAACTTTTAACTGCATTTTATGTAAGACTTTGGAAGGTTTTTGATAGAAGAAAAAAATATATGAGTTTGATTCTGCATGGCCAATTCATATGACCAGAGCAAAAAATAAAAATCACAGAGAGGGGGCGGCACCTGTGGCTCAAAGGAGTAGGGCACTGGCCTCATATACTGGAGGTGGTGGGTTCAAACCCAGCTCCGGCAAAAAACTGCAAAAAAAAAAAAAAAAAAAAAAAGAAAGAAAAAAAAAATCACAGAGAGGAAAATGATTATGATTCACAAACAGTATCTGTGTCTTTTTTTATTATGTAACTTAACTCATTGATATAAGTGAGAAAAACATAGCATTATAGAAAGTAAAATCTATCTCAATCTCCATGCCAAGTAGGTTTGCATGTTTGCTCAAATATCATTTTTTCAGAATTAACATTTCCATACATCTAGGAATTATGTAAGGATAAATAAGCTATTTTATTTATGGATTAAATCATTGACTTTCTTTTTCACACCTCTAATAGAAATGTATTCAGGATGTGCGTGTGTTTTCTTCCAAAGAATTCTCCTGTGGTTATTAATTCATTTACGCTATTATATCACATTCTTTTTGTTCCTTCTCTATAAGCTAAAAACTTATTTTAAAGTCTTCTAGTCTCAAATCTCTTTGAGGGTAAACAAGAGAAAAATATAAGTTCAAGAACAATAGCCTTCAAATACTTGTGATGGTATTTTTTCTGTACTACAAAAAAATATTTGATCTAATTTTTTCAAAAACATGTTACAATATAGAGATATTTTATTTGCTTGTAAGACAACATGATGTATATGAGTTTGTGGGTTTTTATGCTGTTGAGGTCTCTTGTAGCATACTTAATGTTTTTAATAAAAAATGCTAATAAAAGTATCTTTCCAGCAGAAATAGCTAAACCAAAGTTGTTTAAAAATTGGAATAAAATTAGCTTTCCAATAACGGTGTATTGATTGGAAGAAAATAAATGCTACAACATGGAACAGTCGATGGACTGAGTTAGAAAAGTTTGCCATGAGATCTGAGGAAGATTTAGGACAAGTCATTTTCTTTCTTTGAGTCATAGTGCCTCAGTGGCTGGTAAGGGTGGGTAAGGATTCAAAACTGTTTAATGCCATAAATCTCTAGCCCTTTCATCTGGACTTGAGACATCTCTTGAGGAGACAAGACTACCTTTTGCTTTTATTTAAAGGAGAAAGAATGCTATACTCTTTTTTTTTTTCTAGTTGTGACTTTTTAACTTCTTTTTTTCTGTCTTCAAAAAAATATATGGGTTTGCTTCTGCATGGTCAATTCATAAGACCATGGTCAGTTCATATGGCAAGGAGGCAGTGATGTCACCAAGTGATTAGAACATCACTTTTTAAAATTCTGACTTGTCTTTACACATGGATGTCTTTACACATACCTAGTCTTAGGTACAAGATTCTTCAGCTGCCTTGACCACTAGTCTATTTATGCTTCTGAGAGATTCTTTATCTATGCAATGGAGACAAAATAAATTTCGTCGATATTTAAGAATCAGTTATATATGAAGATCAAAGGTCAGTATCGAATTTTATACATGTATCTTCTTTTAGTTTAAACTATGGAAAATAGTACTATGCATTCTAAGCTATTAATTTCTGAGAAAATCAATAACTCTGCTACAAACTACAGAACATTTATAGAAAAATTCTCAAATATGTTTTATTCCTAGACTTGTGATCATCACCATCCAACAGATTATTTTAAGCATCAGTTGTGTGAATTGTTTACTGTTCTAAATTTGCATTTCTTGAATTGTTTTGAAGGACCCTGTGGTGATGGGAATTTCTAGGAGATAGGATCTCTATTTAAAAATTATATTTGGAATTAACTTGTAAATACAAATAAATATTAAGAGCCTTAAAACATAAACATCATAGGTGTGATTAAAAGGCAGGATGTTGCACAATGTTAAAAATTCAGTTACTTTTAATGATGTTGCTGTAGCTTCCAGCTCAGTGGAAGATGGGCCAAGATGCATACAAGGATGTTCAAAGTTAGTTCCAAATACCCCTAAGCTAGTAAAAACTTGTGGTTTAATCAGAGAAGCAGAGTCAGAAATTGTGTAGAAAGGACTGTTAATGGAGTACTAAAAGAAGCAGAGGAGGAAATAAGCAGAGGGTTATCGGAAGCTCTGGATGGCTTTTGACTGTCTAATGGATCAGACTATGGGATCAGTTCCATCGTATTTTAAAGATACCAACAGTCTTTCTTGGCTCCTTTTATTATGACAAGTCTGGATATAAGGGCCAAAAGCTGTAGAACTCATGCATGTGGGACGCCCCTCACCTCCATTTCTTCTTGATTCATACTCCCTGCATTTAGCCTGATACTTGATCCTGCCTAGCTTTCAGTAGGAATATTGCAGAGCTGAGGAGGAATATTAAACTAGGTATTTGCCTACACAGGTGCTTACGTGGTGGGGAGGAGGGTCCTGAATCCATCTGCTACATATCAATAGGTAGACCTTCCCAATGATGGCACTGAATATCTGATATGTGAGAAAAGTAATACTATTAACATTAGGAAAATATTTTGTTTTTTAGTATAAATACTAACTTGCATTATTCCTTTATATGTATATATGTGTGTGTGTATATATGTATAAACATAAATGTAGATTATACACAGCCTAATGAAAAAGTGCCGACTTGCTTAAATCAAAGTCTAGCAGAGCCAAGACAATGCAATGTGAGTTTTAAAGTTTTCAAGTAGATTTGTGGGTATTTTTGCCTTTTTAACTGTGAAAGAAATTAATTCAGTTATTTAAGCTCAGGGAGTAGAATGTTCTTTAACAAGCATAGGTTACAATTCCAACTGTGACGTATGGTTACCAATAAAAGAAACAGGCATCTGCTCTTAGATGAGTGAAGAATGAAATGCCACTAATTTCATTACTCTCTGTAATATTTTTTGGTGTCATACTGTGGACTAAAACCGGTCAACCTTACTGATATTTGGAAAAAGGAATCATGTTTCTTTTCCCCTAGAGAAAGATCCTAGTTAAATATATTTTTAATAGTTTTTTGTCCCTTAGAAGCAGCACTTAAGTTTTAATATATTTACATATTTTTATGGTCATAGTGAATCAATAAAGATATTTTGAATTAAATGAAATTCATTGTTATTCTCTCTAATAAATATGGATATAAAAAGTTTATGATTAGAAAAATACCTAAGATGCTACATTAACAAACTAACATATTTTTCTCACTATAAGTGTCATAATTAATTTGGGGATTAAAATATTACGTAATTGTTTTTCTGAATTAACTTTTGCCTCTTGTAATGAATTTAAAAATAAAATGCATTATAACAGAGTAACTTTGAAAGGTAAAAGGGGAATTAAATGAATGAAGATGAAAACAAGTGTAATTTAAATATTACTTGTAAGGAAAAATTTATGTAGAACTGTGGTTTACAATAATTGTTGATATATTCCCCTAAGTACTGTGTCTGTGATTTTTCGTGGTATCAATCATTTAAAGCAATTTAGGTAATAACATTCCGACATGCGTTTCTGCTATTTTATTTACACCATTTGCCTACATCATTGTAATGCAGTACCTTTCCGATTTGGTACAGTAAATGCACTCTGTAATATCTATTATGGCATGGTCAAAGGATAATTTATTGTCAAATAGAAAAATAGGTCAACACTAATGTCACTTGATGATCAACTTCCTCCCCCCCCCAAGTTTAATAAAACATCTCACCAGTATGCATTCCAGTGCAGTGGTTGATATTTTATTAGGACTACCTGGCTATAGCAGTAGTGTAATTACTGAGCTGTCAGAGTGAAAAGTGGGATTAATGGCAGCCTGATGCACTTTAGTCTGCAGAGCGCTTAGAGAATTGCAAGATGGTATTATTATCAGAGTCTGCCCATTCTGGCATATTCATGACACCAAAGAAAAAAAAAGAATGCTACAATTCAGGTTTGCGTGGCCCTGCCTCATTAACATCTGACATTTCCAACAGCTGTTATTTGTGAACTAGCTCAATAATAAAAGGAGAATTATTTGGTAAAGAGCCTTAATAACCACAACTAAAAATCCTTACATTGTCAGTGCTGTTAAGTGAATCTGTTTATGTTGAATTTAAGATTTCTTTGAAAGAACAGAAAAATACACAGCATGTTAATTTGGTTCATTCATACCTGCTGACATTATAACTTTATTTTTTTTAATTGCCCATTAGTCAAGATAGGTGTTAGAAAAAAAGAGAAGCAGAAAACTTGCGACTTTATTAGGTTAACCAGAATACCTATGAAGTGTGTTCTCCCTCTCTCTCTGTATATATTTATAACTTGTAGCATAAAATAGATAGTGGCTATAATCTGAAAATACCTAATATACATATGCATGTATTTTTGTGTATATGTACGCATCATTATTCCCTTGTAATGGCAGATGATTTTAAAACTGTTCTGATGACTTTTTTATAAATGTGAAAATATTTAAGATGGCCTATTATTCGCTAAATTTTTAGCGATTTTATATTATCACATAATAGAAACTCCTTTCCAACCACTTTTAATGCTCCACATATTTATTCACATGACAGTTACACATATAAATATTACCCCATTTCAAGGTCAACAGCCAACTAGGCCGTGTGTTACAGGTTTTTGCCTTGTTTTGCAGTGTAGGCCGCAAATCATCTGCTATGGAATTCTTTTGAATCCAGTGACAGGGTTTCAAGAAAAAACATAAGTATGAACAGATAGGAATTCAACTAAATGATAGATGTGAATTTAACAATGGCATTTAGAGAAATGATAGGGGAGAGGTTTAATGACTACATTTCAGAGAGGACAATTGATTATGAAAAGCCTTTGGTACTCATTGTGTAAAATTTAATTTAGAGAGAAGGCTAAGGGCACAAACCAGAGAAAAGAGCTCAGATTTAAAAACAAGATATTAATTAAGTACTGAGAAATTGGTTCAGACAATGAAGAGGGCTCTCTTACAAAAGAATGACAAGGAGCTGGTATTGTTTTCTCAAAGGAAATGAAGCAAGGTTTTTACACATGGAAGTGGATAGAAACTGAGCGAGCTCATCACCTTTGTCACTGAGCGATGCAGGATCCATTCTCACGGAAATCCTTGGATCGTTCTAGTCCTCTGGCATAGTGACAGTAGTGTGTTTTCTTAAGTTGTGCCTCTCCAGCATTCTTTCTTTCTACTCCCTCTCCCACTCTAAGCCAGACCACATTCCATTAGCTCAGCTACCCTATCTTCTCTTCTTTCCAAACTCACGTGCATACTTTCTATCCATGGGTCCTGAGTGACTGACTCCGCTCCATCACTTGCCTGTTTAATGTCCAGTCATTCTTTAAGCTTCCATTTAAGTATTATTTCCCCCATCAAGGCGATTGGGACGGGCAACTGTATTTTCTGGGTGCACCCTTAGCATGCTATATTTCATATAAATTCACGTTGATCAAATTGGCCTCTGCTGCCTTTGCAATATTTGTGCTTCCTCCAGACTGTCAGTTCCACAAGAACAGGACCATGTGGCTTTGTCCAGCACTTTTATATTCTCATATCTCAGGGTCTGCCATTTAACCATGCCCAATAAGTGTTTACCAAATGAATGAATAAATGATGAAACATACAAAGTTAAAGAAACAAAGGAACATTCTGGCCGGTGGTTTCACGTTGTCCCGAAATAGTACTTACAGAATTGCAGTTGTCATGGTGTGGTTCCAACCAAGTACATCAGAATCACCTCAAAGGCTTTCTTCTCCTCCTTCCCCAAAATTCATATTTTCAAGCCAGCAGAAACCTAGAGAGGCTCTTCTCTGGAATCAAGCTTCCCAGGTGGTTTTTAGGCACACAAAAGTTTAGTGTGTCTCTGGTCACTTCCAGAAGAAGCAGATTCTAAATAAGATGAAACTAGGATGCAGGAATTTGATTTGAAGGGCACCATCTATAGAAAGTGAAGGAGGCAGAATTGAGCAGTCATAATAAAAGCTTCCGTAATTTAGTTCCCCAAATGTGAGTAAGGGGATTGGCTCTTTAATACAACTCATTGAACTGTAATTGGATGCGGGCCACCGCTAGAAAGGGGGTCTGACCTTGCTTGAGCCAGTTCACTTTAGCAGCTGAAGGCCAACTGGGGTAATGAATGCTTTGGTCCTGAAGGGAGTGGATCTGGGCTATGCTTTGCAGTAACTATTATAGATCCTAATTGCTATGGGAATGGTATGTAGGTTGAAAGACAACAGAAAATTGGAAGGGAAGAGGAAAGGACAGGTGGAAGAAAGAGAGGGATGGGGAGGTGGGTGGGGGAGAGGACTACTTACCTCTTGACATTCGTGTCTGTCTTACAAAGTTGGAGCATAAACTAGATCATGGTTATAATCTGAAAATATCTAAAGCAGTAATTACTCAACAAATATGAGGAAGGAAGGATATTATAAGTAGTAAAATGAAAAGACATCACCTTTGCATTTGTATAATAATTGTGGCTTACAAGACTTAAACATTTTATCATAAACGTCAGAATAGAAGAGATGAAAACAAGACCAATACAATAAATGAGCGAATGATGTATCTTAAATAGGTATGGTGGTCACAAAATCTCGGAGGAACTCTGGGAGGAAGGGCAGCTCATAGCCCCAGTGGTGCTATTTTATGCAACTAAGGAGGTGTACAAAAGGTAAAACACAAAGACCATGTATCTACTTTGTGAGGTTTACAAAGGTAAAATATAAATACTGTGTATTTACTTTGTTGATTAAAAGTTTGGATCTAAAAATAATATAATTTTATTTATACTTACTAGACACTAACTCTGAATAGGTATAAGGTATTCTAAAAAATATAGAAGATCATCCTAGTTGCTTTGAAGTCTCCTTAATACATTTATTTTATTCCCTAGGTGCCTGAAATGTGCAGATGCCCCCTGTCAGAAGAGCTGTCCGACTAATCTAGATATTAAATCGTTCATCACAAGTATTGCAAACAAGGTAAATTCAGATTTAGCTCTACAAATGAACATAATAGCAGCATTTCTTGTTTTCTATTATTGCCTGTGGTTAAAACATTGACCTTGTCTTCATAAATTTGGTTATGCATTCAAAATATGATTTCTACAGGCATTGGAAAATGTGGCATATTTTATTAATTAAAAACTTCCAAGCTGTGATTAGATTATTGCAAAAATGCATATTAATTTTTTTGCTTTAAAATTAGTTTCTGTTAAAAGTAATGATATTTCATCTTAGATGTTCACTGAATAGACGGACTCGAGTTTAAGTTTGCTAAATGCCTGTGTATAGTGACTGTCCTGTGTCATTACAACATGTTTCAAATTTGTGAAATATCATTTTAAGATAATCTTTGGTTTGGTGCACAGCTATATCAAGGGAATGCACTTTTTCCTTTTAACTAAAATACAGTTAATTTGATTAAGATTTGATGTAATTTATAGAGGATAAGAGGGGTATAACTAAAAAAATAAAAATAGAAAATAGGCAAGAGTAGAACAAAGGAATTTTGATCTCTAGTTTTTGTTTGTTTGTTTTCTTTTTAAATCAGTGTAATGGTAAACCCAGTTTTCATTCACTAAGTGAAAGGTTGATTTATTAAATCATTAATAGTATCTATTGTTTTTGTGAAAGAAACATTGAAAGTTCTTTCCCAAGTGTTTTATCCTTTAACAGATGAGCAAATCTGAAGACAATGTTCCATACGGATACAGAGAATCATTTTTGCAAGAATTAATATTAATGTTCTAGATACATTAAGTCCTCCTTTAACAACCAGGTTCTTTTTTACATATGAATATCGTTTCTTAATATGTCTGTGATTTAAAATAATGGTTTTAGGAGAAAAATGATAAATTTATATTGCTTTACTGTTTCAAAAGAATTAAGAAGTATTACTTAGGTGTATGGACATAGCATTAATGTGCATGGTCAGATTTATTAGGTTCTGAAATCTGGGTTGAATTTTTAGATTGAACACTTTTTGTGAACCTAAGGAAAACTACTAACATATTTACTTTTACTTTTATATTGCTCTTACAAAGTCGTGGCATAAGCTAGATAATGGTTGTAATCTGAAAATATCGAATGCAGTAATTACTAGATAAATATTTTGCTAATTAATTTTCTTATTTAATCATGTGATAAATGTAATTGAAGTTATTGATGAATTGTTATGTACAAAGTCATATTTGTTTAATAATGATCCCATCAGAAAAAGAGTGAAATAAAATTCCAAATTTGATATCTGAAATGTTTGTCTAAAAATATATCTAAGTTAGCATTCCTGATAGCAAGTGTGAGAAGATATGAAAATTACAATGGGCTATCTTAGAACATCCATGCTAGTGAAAATTTTCCCAGTTATTTAAAAGTTGAGTACTTACTTTGTAATTCTAATAAGTATACACTTCACTTATTTAATGTCTGTCTGCATTTATAGGAAAAAAAGACAAAAAGGGATTCTTTGAAAAGTTCATATGTCTAAGCAAGATTACAATCATTTTGATTTTAGCAAAATCTCTTTATGTGTTCATATTTCTTACTACCTAGTGAATGATTCTGCCTAGGTAGTTATTTAAAGGTGTTGTCATAGGAATATAAAATTTTAAGATATTTCCTTGAAAATACAATTTGTGTCAGGCATTTAAAAAACTCTTGTAACTAATGTTTTGTTGAACAATTACTGTCGCAATCATAAAAGGTCAAAGATTCTTGTTCTTTAAAGCCTGCAGCTTTTTAGATATTTCCTGGCTGTCCCACATTGCTCTGCCCGTGGACCTCCACTCAGAAGGGGGGTTCTTTCCAGGTTGAGAGGGTAATTGAATCGCCAGACTCAATGAGCCTTGCTCCTCTTTGGGAAAACGATGTCACTTGTGTTGCATTGTGTTAGGCTTTTGTGAGTCAGTGGCGTTTAGGCCAATACTTCTGTTCTTTATTTTCTTACAAACCGGATTACAGCTCTAGTTTCCAAAGGTACACTCAATTCCATTGTACCTCCTCGGTCAGTTTTCCTCAGACTCCTTTGTGCAGGCTGTTGTTTGTAATTGTATCTCTCAATTGGAAGTACACGTTTCAGATTCATCAAACTGTGAATACTGTGTTGTATTTCTTGATAGTTTTTCTTTTAAAAAACACTGCTTTATATAACAATGTGTGAGGTCAGTCTATAAATGTAGGGAACAAAATGGCTGCTTTTAAAAGTGTCCCTTGATTTCACAATCTATTTTTTAAGCAATAGTGATGTAGACTCTTCAAAATTGTTACTTTAAATGGCAAAACATTGATTTTTCCATGACTTTGCATATTTTCGTAGAATCTGTGTACTTACGTTTGTGTGGTTTTTATAGAGAGGTAAATAAACTAAAATTTAATACCACATATAACAGAAAAACTGACTGACTTTATGTAAAATGAAAGTTTATTCCTTATGATAGATTCTTATTGACAGTAACTAGAAGTCAGAAGACCAAAAAAATCTAACCAAGTTAATTTATTGATAAATACTATTGACAATAATGTTTGTATTTTTTAAAAAGGTTCTCTTGATATGTTTGTATGTCTGTGTATGATATGTGTCAATATATGTATGGTTAACATATGTATGTATGTGTGTATATATTTGTATCATACAGGAGTCATCTTGCAGAAAAGAAGTGCAATCAGTGGATTTGGTACATCCTTTTTTGCATTCACTTTTCAAGTTCAACGTCTTGGTGGTTTATACACTTATCAAATAAAATAATGATCATTTCCAGAATTATTTTTTAAAAACATAGTACTAATTATATGACATCCTTGCTCAAAAATTTTAGTTGCTCCTCAGCAACAGTAAACTAATACCCAAATACGTAACCTACTATGTGAGCTCATGGGCCTTTCCCCCACTATTATGGTAGAGATGTAAGTAGAAGAAAAACTTATAAAAGTTGTTCATAATTCATCACCTGGTATTTTTTAATGTAAAAATTTTATAATTATGAAACAGACAAGAGTGACAAGATTGCAGATTTCCTTTGGTACACGAGGTCAGTTCTTTCACCTGCATTGCTAGATGATAAGTATGATCACCTTGGTCCATTTTGAGCATTGACAGAAACTCACCTGCCTGCCATAAGACGGTGCTCAGGACAGCAAAGCTTTGTTAAAATAAAGGGGCGTGTGACACCTGTGGCTCAAAGGAGTGAGGCCCCAACCCCATATGCCGGATTGGCGGGTTCAAACCCAGCCCCGGCCAAAGACTGAAAAAATAACCCCCCAAAATCCATCTCCTTTGAACATCTCTCTGCTATAATTATGGTTAGATAGGAGGAATATTTTTTAAAATGTCCAAAATAGTCAAATTGGGAGAGACAGAAAGTAGGTAAGTGATGGCCTGGGGCTGGGGAATGCAAGTAGTGAGGATAAGTGGGAATGGTGTGTTTCCTGGCAGCTGTCTCCACCCTAAAATGTCAGGGTTTCAGGCAGCTGCCTGGGTCCTTGGTTCTTGGAGTGCTCATTATCGAAAAATGACCAGACATCCCAAAGTAAGGCAACCATGAAACAGAGTTTATCGAGGAAGAGAAAGATAGGTTTACAGAGTGAAAGAGTTTACAAAGCAGCATTCATTCACCACAGCAACAGGCTTCCACTGCCAGGGAGAGGGGCAAAGAGGAAAAGAAGGCAAAGAGGGCTCGGTTATGTCCTCAGTTCTCTTCCGCACCACCTGGCTCGGTGCTGCCGTATCCCGGTTCTGAGGGCACCTTAGAACCAGAGTCTTACTGCACATGTGGACCTCCTCCTCTGAGAGCCCAGAAGTGGGAGTCGACCTCATGACAATTATCTTAAGTCTCTTCTAGGTCACCTTCAAGATTCTATTGCATCTGTTGTTAGGCTAGAGAGTCTTCTATATCCTTTTGCATTTGGGTTGCTGATTTCTGATTGGTAGATTGCTAGGGTGCGCCCTCCTCCCCAGGTGTGAGCAATCACTTGGGGAAAAATTAAGGTGGACCACGTCAAGACGGACGACTGGGGACCCACCCTGTCCTCCTTCCAAGGAGATCTGTTCCTAACTATCTACCCAACAGGAAGGTTTGGTAGAACTGGGTAATGACTACTAATGGATATGGAGTTGCTTTTTTGGGGGGGTGATAAAAATGTTCTAAAATTGATTGTGGGTGAAAAACTCTGTGACATACTGGAAATCATTGGATTGTACTCTTTTAAATGGGTGACTTGTATGAGAGGAATTATATATCAATAAACCTATTAAACACACAACTCTATCTCTGTTATATTCCTATAGGTTACATAAACCATTATTCTCCTTAGGTCCCTCTGGAGGAAGAATGAACACTGGCGCTTAGCCGATGACAGAGTGATACAGACACAAAGTGATCACCAGCAACATACATTTATTACAGAACCAAAGCACACAAACTGTAGGGAAGTACATCTCTACAGGGGGAAAGGCCCCTTTCCCTGGTTGGATAGAGACCCCTGGAAGTCTGAACACACCTGTTTCCTATAGACTGATCAGGCTAACAGGTTTGCCCTGCCTTTTCCCTGGCAGGATTCGTTTTGACCTCTGGCCTTTGAGGTAATTGACAGGTTGGGGTTATATAACCAAACTACTTAATACCTTGCCACTCTGAAAAAACATGTGGGGGAGGAAATTTGCATGTATTTATATGATAATGGACCCAATGGGCCCAGGTCACTGTAAGGTCACTAGGGGCTCCTCTCTGTCTTCCTGGAGAACAGCCCTGGGTAGCAACTTGGTTCTTAGCCCCCACCCCTAGCCACACCCCCCAGTCTCCTGTCCTATCAAGGAGAGAAGCTGGGGTGGGCCATCTCCTCACCTGTCAGGGAGAGAAGCTGGTGGCTGAGGTGCCTGTCTTCCCTCAGGCATGGCAGCCATGGAGGGCAGGACAGGCCATGACAGGCTGTGGTAGCACTAGTGGCCCTGCTGGAGCTGTTGCCTGGCACAGCTGCAGCTCCTGGAGCCCCTCCTTTGGCTCTGGCTTGCTGGGGCTCCCGCCTCCAGTATCTCAGCGCAAGCTGACATTGGCCAGGGAGACCCTTTACAGGTTGCCTCCTGCCTGAGGTGTGGACCCGTTCTGCCTGAGCCCCACAGTTATCTGGGGCCTAGCATCCTGGAGAACTGAATATGCTGTTTAAATTAAGTCAGTAATTCTGAACTCATGTACCAATTTTCTTTACAGATGAACTACCAGTTTTTGAGTATACATTATGGGTTTGTGTCAGAGGGTTCATCTGAGTAAGTCTTGAGGCATAGATTAAGCTACATCAATTTTAATTATACCCCTTTCTTATTTTATAAGATAATGTTTTGTGCATATTAATTCTATTCCTTTCAAAACTTGATAAGAGTATTATAAATGCTTTATTTAAGCAATATTAGATTAACTTAATTCAATCAATATTAGATTAGCTTTATTCACTTTTTTGTCCATTTATTTTTAAACTTTCTTTTCTTGGAATTTCCATGTGGAAGCAATTTACTTCTACTTGTAATAAATACTGTAAAATTTCATTCAGAAAGGCATGTTGTTGGCAAAGAATTTTAGTTTTCCTCAGACTGTTAGACTGCTTTTATTTTTCTTTGTTTTCTTTATTTTTATTTTTATTTTTTTCATTTGAGACAGTCTCTCACTATGTCACCATGGGTAGAGTGCTATAGCATCACAGCTCACAGCAACCTCAAAGTCTTGGGTTTAAGCGATTCACTTGCCTCAGTCTCCCAACTAGCTGGGAGTACAGGTACCTGCCACAAGGCCCAGCTATTTTTTGTTGCAGTTGTCATTGTTGTTTAGCTGGCCCAGGCCGGGTTCGAACCCACCAGCCTTGGTGTATGTGGCTGGCACCATAACCACTGAGCTATGAGTCCCGAGCCATATTTTTCTTTACTTTTGAAAAATTACTTTATTATGTGCAAAATTCAGGGCTGGCAATTTTTTTGTTGTTGTTGTTCACCACATAGAACTTGCAATTTCAGTGTCTTTTATCATCCAATGCTACCATTGAAAAGTGCATGAATGGCTAATTTTTGCTCATTTAAAGGATGTTTCCCGGAGTGTGGTGGTTTTAGATATCTTTATGCCTTGGATATTAAACAATTTTGTAATGGCTTATCTAAGTCTATGTTTCCTTTTTATTTATCCTACTTTGTTTTTATTGGAATTCTTGAATCTGTGGGTTGGTGTCTTTCATTATTTGAAAAATGTCTCATTTCTCTATTTTTTTCCTTATGGAGTTTGTCTTAGATACATGTTAAGCTTTCTTACTCTTATGTTCCAAACATTAGTCTCTTTGTTTATATGGGAGTTACATTGTATATAATTTTCTTTACTTCTGTTTTGAAGTTTAGAACTTCTCTACTTCTGTTTTGAACTTCTTCACCTGTTTCCAATATGTTCTTAAAATGGTCTGTTGAGTTTTTAAAATATGTATGTAGACGCGTATTTTTAATTATAGTGGTATATTGAGTTTTGATCTGTAATTATATTTTTAATTTCTAAGAGTTGTTAATGCTTTTTTCTAATGTGCAGATTTTATTATTTTTTTTAAGCCTGTCATTTCTTAAAACATCAAAATACTTATTTTCATACTCTGGGAAGTTTACTATTCAAAGTTTCTGTGAATTTGATTATACTGGTTGGGCTGTGTGTTGACTCCACTTATAGTGCCTTGTGTTTGCTTGTAGACTTAATGATTTTCTTTTCCTCATTTGCTTTGAAGCTTCATCCATCGGTGGAAATTCTCTGTGACAACTGTGAGTGTGACGAATGCATGTTTCTCTACAAAGGATTTACATTTGCTTTTTGTCAGGCAGTGCCTTTACCACCAGTTCCCTGGGACCACCTTAAACTTAATTCCCTGCTTGATATTTTTTTGAGTCACTCAGGTTGTATGAATTCAAGGCACTAATTTATTGGAAGACTGAATTATTATGAATTTGCTAAGGAACTTATTTCCCCCATCTTTGCCCAATGTCCAAGTCTAAAACAGGAAGGTTTCTTTGCAATTTTAGATGGGAATGAGGTAGGATTAATCTTAGTTTCTCTTTTTTGTTATGTAGGTTAATGCAATCTTAGTTTTTTGCTTAAGATTGATATAAGGGTACACATTATTATGTTACATTGTTTGCATTTGTTAGATAAAGTCCAATTTATAGTGGAGCCCTTCACTCAGGAGGCATGCCATGCATCCCTACATTGCGCCCCTTAGATGATAGCACCCCAACCCTCTCTCTCCCCTTTCCCCTTCCCTCTTGACACCCTCTCCGCACTTGAAGGTGGTTGTGTTTTCTCTCATGTGGGCATGTAGTTGTCCATTACTGGTTTCATATTGGTATTGAGTACATTGGATACTTGCTTTTCCATTCTTGTCATACTTAGGAGGTTATTCTCCAGATCTGTCCAGGTAAATACAAAAGTACAAAAGATGTAAAGTCTCCATTTTTTTTTCTGTAGCTGAATAGTATTTCATGCCATACATACACCATAATTTATATATCCATTTATGAGTTGCTGGGCTCTTGGATTGTTTACACATCTTGGTGTTTATGAGCTGAGCTGTGAAAAACATTCTAGTGCAAATGTTCCTTATAGTAAAATGAATATATTTTTTACTTTTGTAAGATACCTACTAATGGGATTGAGGGATCAAATGGAAGGTCTACTTTTAGCTCTTTTAGGATTCTCCGTACTTCTTTCCAAAAAAGGTTGTATTGGTTTGCAATCCCACAAGAAGTGTGTAAGTGTTCCCTTCTCTCTACACCCATGCCAACATCTGCAGCTTTTGAGATTTTGTTATGTGGGCTGTTCTTACCTGGGTTAGGTGATATGTCAGAGCAGTTTCGATTTGCATTTCTCTAATGATTAGGGGCGTTGAGCATTTCTTCACGTCTTTGTTGACTGTCTTCTTGGGAGAAGGTACTATTCATGTCTCTTACTCATTGATAAATGGGACTGTTTGCCCTCTTCTTTTCTTTTTTATTAAATCATAGCTGTGTACATGAGTGCAATCATGGAGTATAGTGTGCGGGCTTCATATACAATCTGAAATATTTTTATCCAACTGTTTGACATAACCTTCATGCCCTCTTCTTGATGCTTAGTTTGAGCTCTCTGTAAATTCCGGTTACTAGCCTTTTATCAGATTCATAACATACAAATGTCTCCTCCAATTCTGAAGTTTGTCTGTTTGCTTTAATTGTGTCCTTAGCTATGCAGAAACTTTTTAACTTGATCAGATGCCATTTATTTATTTTAGGTGTTGCCATGATTACCAGTGGGGCAATCCTACTTAGTTTTATATTGGAGTCTTTATATTAGATACAGTCTTTCAGTGGACCTTGAAATTTTTCTTATAAAACCTGTGTCATCATTGGCTCAGTGCCTGTAGCTCAGTGGTTAAGGTGCCGGCCACATAACAAGTGGCGGGTTGAAACTGGGCCTGGGCCTGCTAAACAACAAAGACAACAACAACAACAACAACAACAAATAGCTGGGTGTTGTGGCAGGCACCTGTAGTCCCAGCTACTTGGGAGGCTGAGGCAAGAGAACACTTAAGCCCAAAAGTTTGTGGTTGCTGAGCTGTGATACCACACCACTCTACCCAGGGCGACATCTTGAGACTCAAAAAACAAACAAACAAGAAAAAGAAAACTATGTCATCAGAGACCCTGAAAACTGAAGACTCTGTTTATTTTCTTTGGTAAAGGCTTTTAGGATGATTCCAGTTGTGTCTGTGGTCTGTATACCAGCCTTGTCATTTTTAGTTCTTGTACATGCCTACCCATGGGGACATTCAAAATGACTTTTTAAAAAGTATTTCACCTATAATTTTAATTAGAAGAGCGATAGCAGATAACTAGTTCTCAATATACATGGAAAAGAGCAATAAATATTTCAGGTTCAGTTGGTCCTCAAGATTTATTGTAACCCACATTTTTGTAGGAAACTCCCGGAATAGTAATTGGGGAGCTATAGGGAAGAAAGAAACTTTCAAAAAATAAGACAAAAATAGATTTACCATTTCAGATATTGATACTCAGTATAACGCTCCTATAATCAAAACAATATAGTGTCAGTACAGGAATACGCATGTCTAGAACAGACGAAAGTCTATAAATAGAGCCAAGTAAATATGAGCACGTACTATATAATGAAGATACAATGAAGAGGACATTTTATTTCGGAAAATGAATGGCTTCCTCGATAAGTGGCTCTGGAACAATTTTGACTTTACTTTTAGAACCTTTCATCAAGTCATCTTTGAGAATATATTTAGGTGGACTAAATTTCTAAATATTAAAATATATATATGGCTAATTTTGGATACGTGAAGCCAGAAGCTATATGAGAGCAAATTTTACTGCATACATTTTTAAATGTACTTTAAAATAAAAACTAACCAAACTTGAAAGCAACTGAAAAATTATTTGTCATGCATGTTTCAGGCCAAGTGTTAACATATTTGTTAATCAAAGAATTCCTGAAAATTTATATAGAAAAACAACGCAGTGCAGGCCTGGGCAAAGGCATAAATATTATAGAATAAGTAATGTAAATGACTCAAATCACATTAAAGCTGGCCTACTTCCACATTAGTTAGAGATGTACAAATCAAAAGATAAGACACCAGTTTTCTCTCATCAGATTGTTGAAGTTAAAAAGCAACCGCCTTTATGCTACTCAGCAGAAAGGAAACAAGAAGTCACATATGGTGGGTGTATATTTGAAAATTGCAAAAATATATACATACTGTTTTACCAGCAACGCTTTGTATGTTCTTTGATTAGAGAAATACAAGTACCACCCTGTACAGGAACACATACACAATGATATTATTTGAAGCAATTGCAGCATCACTTGAAGTAGCAAAAAGCTGGTGACGATTTTAGTGTTAACTAAATTTATTAGGCTGTATGTATATTATGGAATGTCACAAGGATATTCTTAAAAGTACACTAATATATTTATTTAAGATATTTCTATGAAGTGAAAAAGGACAAATAGCAGAGTAATATGAATAACATGACACTATTTGTATAAAAAGATAGAATCTAAATATAAAATAATGCCAGAGGAGTATATACTTTAACTTTAGTTTCCTCATTTGACTGAGGTTGGAGTAGGTGCAGTGAGATTATTAACATTTTCCTTACAAATCTCTGTATTATTTTACTCCTTATAAAACATACATTTTATAATAAAAATATTACATTAAAACTCAGTTGTAAAATAAAACCGACAGGTTTCAAAATAACAGATGATAGACTCTATTCTATAAACTATTATTATGTAAAGAATGGAGAAAGAGCCAGTCTTTTTTTCCCTATATGACTAACAGTTCCACATATGTTTGTTGAATAGTATATTTCCTCACTATTCTGAAACATCACCTCTATCATACACTTAATTTCATATTTATTTATATCTATTTAAAAATCTTCTATTTATATTACTAATCTATCTATATGTAATACTACCAAGCTGTTTTAATTTCTATGCTGTGTTATATATTATTTCTAACTAAAACTAGTCCTCTGATTTTACAAATATTGTCAGAATACCCTAGTTTTTCTTTACATGGAACACTAGCTTAGTAAACTGACAACTCTACAAAATAATTATTGAGCACCATAATTAGGGGCTCAGACTATAATAAAATATTAATTTCAAAGTATTAATGCAAATGCATGCATACCTTATTACCTCATTCATTTATTAGTAACTACGATAGTTATTGTAACTTTGAACTGAATTTTTCTGAATCCGGTTTTTAATTTTAACATACAATTTCCTGGTTGAGGAATCTGGTAAATGATAGGATACTAAATTTACTAGTGTTACAAAACAGGGTGACTGGAATATTATTTTGAAAATGTCGCATCTTAATTAATGTGGTATGCTGAAAACATAGATAATGTAACATTGTCTGTTGAATCATTAATGCTTATGTAAAATCTTATTTCTGTTTTGTAATATATGTCTGTGAGACATTACAGAATTGCATTTGTCCTTTGTCACAGCCAATGCAAGGTACAATGGACATTTCCTTTCCTCATACATGCTTCCATGGGTGAAATTCAGGTCTGAAAAGCCTTCTGTAACTCAAAGCAAATGTTAATCAATTGTTAAGTTACAAACTGTAAGGAATATAAAATCTGAAATTTGCATCAGTATAAATGAGAAAGGCTTTTTATTATGCACTTTTTAGTTAATTTTATATGAAATAAGTGACAGGATATTGTTTATGGTTATGTATATGGACAGTGCAGTTTAAATACATGCCCTTGTGCATATTTTGAAAATTTAAATTATTTTTAAAATGGACCGATGATATAAAATCTGTATGTGTACATGTGTAAATTAAACTGGAATCACAACTTTCTTGTTTGGTAATCTCAAGACAAAGAGAAATCTGTATAAAGAAAATCACAGATACTACATAGGATAATTTTCCAATATTAATAAATCAAAATTAGTGCAACAGAATCTAGACCAAAAGGGATCTTAGTGTAAGTAGGCATCTCATTGTACAGAAAATAAATTTGAAACCCAGCAAGGCTAAGTGAGTTTTTTCCAGGTCACACAACTGTTTGATAGTCTAATTGAATTTTCCAGGATTCCCGTCCAGTGTTCTTGTAGGTACACTACACTATTTATATGAACATAGTATGTATATTATGAACGAGTATTAAAATATAAATAAGCAACATCCACTGTTATGACAGAATTTTGTAGGTACTGTGATCATCTTGAAGGGTGGATGAAAAAGATAATGTGATTGACTTCACATTAAAGAAATTTGGGTTTAGTTTTCCAAAACCTGTGATAAATTGAAGAATTAAAAGTAAATTTTTGCCATCGATGCTAATCCTATTTTTGAACACAGTAGTGGGTTTAATGTACTTGAAATGGAGACTGTTTTTGCGATGTCTATTTGTGCCACCATATAATATAATAATATGCCGTAGTACATGCCGCAGCATTCTGTCAGGTAAGCAATGGCTCCTATTCTTGTCAAGAAAGAGCAAACCCGCACAAAATAGTCTGACTTTTTGGCATAGAAAATGAGTGGTGTGAAATTGCAGTCTAGGACTAATGGCATGCATAATCATGTATTTGTTATGCATTATTATTAAATAATGATGATAAATATATACTTGGCATAGAGACCTTTGAGAGGTATACTTCTATTCATTATACCCTGCTGTGTCCGTATATATAAATAAATACTACGTTTCTATGTGTGTGCAGTGTGTGCATGTTTACATTGATAGTCTGTAACAGTCACTGAGTTTGTTTTTGAAATCTTGCTCCGGGTTAAATTATTTAAATGTGAGATTTGAGGTACGCCTTCAATGTACATAATTTTGCTATTATATGTATTTGTTATTGGGGACTTAGTCTGATGAATTCAAATCTTTATACTTTTTTATAATTTTTTTAAAAATAAAAACACTGAACATTGAAAATAAAAATCTCTACCATTTTAATCTGTGTTGTCAAATAGGTAGTAACCAGTCTATTTTCAATAAGATCAGAGAAAGCATAGTTATCAATTATTTGACGAGTGGTAGAGCATTTGGGCTCAGCTTTGTTCTTTATGTGATATTCTTCAGATGAGGGAAATATATGAAGTGCAATAATGTAACCTAGATACTAAATGTCTATTTCAAACTCCTAGAAACCAAATGCACTTTTGGTATGTAGTATGTGTGTAAATACATGTGTCTGTTCAAGTAAAAAAGAATCATATGTAAGCTATAATTCCGTTATTTTAAAAAGATCTACAGTTTAATTGGTTGAAAGGACAATCTTAGTGAAAAAATAATTTACAATATAATAGAGAAATGTTTCAGACTTTTAAAATTTTATACTAAATGTGCAAATTTTGATCACTATTGATCTTACTTCACCTTTCCATTATTTGTTACAATCTTTTCATTTTATTACAAGTTAGATAATTTTTGTAAATGATATTGTAGAATTCTGCCACTGCTTTTTTAAAGCTCTCATGATCATTAGCTCCAGCATCCTTCTTTCTGTGTGGTGTTTAGATGTAGAGAGATATACTTTCTCCTTGAAGAAAATTATATCACACTTGGGTGGTGCCTGTGGCTCAAACGAGTAGGGCGCTGGCCCCATGTGCTGGAGGTGGCAGGTTCAAACCCAGCCCTGGCCAAAAACTGCTAAAAAAAAAAAAAAAAAAAAAAGGAAAAAGAAAAAGAAAATTATGTCACACATTTGGTACATTATTTTACATAAACCCAGTATACACTAAGGAAAATAATATTTCATCTTTTTGTTTCTCTATGTTTTTCAGTAACTCACCGGAAATAAAAGTATTATACCTCTATACATTTCTTAGAAAATCTATTGTAATTTTTAATTATTTTCTCTGGATAAGGGTACTCTTGCATTTTTACAACAGATACTTACATTAATTTCTCTTAAGTGGTCATTCAGAAACTGTGAAGCTCTTTATTCTCTTTATGTTTTTTAGAAATGGTTATTTCTTATATTGAAATATTAGTGGTAATAAACAACTCAGTTTCTAGTATTATACATATTCTGTTATCTACTTGCAGGCAAGGAGTGCAGGTTAGACACAACCTCAGACTTCAATTAAATTAACATTAATAAAACAAATATGTCAGAAAATATAGAAAACTATTATAAATATATTTTAACAAATAGTGATCAAAAGGCTATCATATAAAGAAAGAGCATTCTAACATTATTTTTCTAATTTAAAAATTGCTAAAATATTGATAAATCTATTTAAAAGAAATGTCCTTCCAACAATGATACAAAATATGAAAAGGATGGATAATAATTTTATTTCATTTAGCTAGAACAATATAGAGGCGATGACGACCCTTCATTGACCTCTAGTGCTTACTAAAAGAGCTGTCACATATTTGATGCATTATGAATTGAATCCGTGCACACCCATACACTAAGTTACATTGACTAACCCATGGAAAAACTTTGGACTTTTTAGGCCCATGAAATGAAGAAGGGCGGATAGGGAAAGTAGGAGAAATGGAAGTGACTTTTTTTTTTATTTATAAAGGTTATATAAAGAACTATGTCACCCTTTATATTTCCCTATGGTATTGTCTATGAATTAGTAGATTGAGGATTTTTTTTCTGTCCTTACTTCATTGCTTCTTTCTTTATTTTATTTTATTTTATTGTCTTTATTATTAAATCATACCTGTGTACAATAGTGCAATCAAGGAGTACAATGTGCTGGCTTCATATACAATCTTAATTATTTTCATCAAACTGATTAACATAGCCTTCCTGGCATTTTCTCAGTTATTTTATGAAGACATTCTTTCTTATTGTATTTCTTATTATACTTCCTGACATGAATTTTATTTAATAAACATTGAAATCTTAAACTCACAATACTAACATTTCAAGAAAACCTTTATATGGGGAAAAAGCCTAAGAGCAGGAACAGAGTGGGGACTTAAGTTCATTAAATCTGCTCTTTACTGCATAATGGACTAGGCATCTATCTATGCTAAAGTTTTTTAAAATGCCTAATATAAATTTGATTAATGAATAGGAATTTGGATCTGCACTTCTGAAGTGATGAAACTTATCCTAAGAGATGTTTCCTCCCAAACATACTATTAGTATGTGGGCTAACCAGGCATCAGTTATCACTCCAAACCCCATTCTGTGTGTCGGCATTCAGGGGTCGAATGGGGTGCGTGTTTGTGTGTGTGTGGGTGTGTGTGTGTTTGTATGTTTTCCATTTTACTCTCTCAGGGTCAGAAAAAAATTATTTTTGTAAGAATGATTATTAATTTCTTTACTAACTTAGATTTAAATGAGACTCATTAAATTCATAGCTCTAAGAACAAATCTGGTTTTGTATAAAACCAATCCAAATTTTAGTATATCTAAGATATGAAAAGATTATTTTCAGAATAAAACTAATCAAACTTATTCTTTTGCCCCCATTTGTTCCTATAAGAATATGAGTACCATGAGGGCCGGAACTTCTGTGTGTTCTGTTCATGATTTGTCTACAATCTCCTTTGCCAAATATTTGAAGACTCATACGTGGTTAATTGAAGCATGGTGCCAGTTGGACAGAAGGAGAAGTCTTTGGTCCTGTACTTTGCCCGTGTGGTACTAGAGACATTTTCTGTTCAATTAATGTACATCAGTACATTCACCATTACAGAGCTCAAACCAGAAATATAAGTAATGTTAATTCACCCTTCTCACACATGCAAACTTATTGAAGTTTAGCCCAAGTATTTTTTTAAATGCAACAGATTGGAGTTTATCTTGGAAGGGTGCTTCCATCTGTGAAAACTGTCATTGAAAGAAGGAAGAACACTTTAAAATAAATCCACCAGCTGTATTGATAATCTTGTAGTGATATGAAGGGTTGAATATGATAGGACTATTTGTTAAATTAGTTATACCATATGACAGGATAGCTGGCTTGTGAGTTTTTCAGTTCTTGATAATGACTTTAAAAAAATCATTAAATTGTAGAGGAATGACACTAATGAAGTTTCAAGCTATAATTTTAACATAAAAAGCAAAGAATTAAAGTTACATTTATTTTAAAATTAACTCACCTAACTGGCACATACTATGATTAAGATCATGCTTTAAAAACCCCAAGGACTTACAGAAAATTCAGCACCTTTAAAATAGAGGTACATTAATGGGGCGGAAAACACTCACTGCTGTACTTTTGTGTTTATTTGAAAACAACAAACATTTCAGACATCAGCATCATCATTTAGATTTGAGTTAAAAGAGGGGATGAAAGTCCTCATGCTTTATACATGAGTCCATACACAAAATATTAGATATTTATCTTGCATTCCCCCTAACATAGCTCTGTTACATTTTCCTCCACACAATGGAATACCAGAGTTCTTCGGACTGACAGAGTAAGATGAAAAAAACAGTTGAAGTGGTGTGTCTATAAAGTGTCCTTCTAAATTTAAATTTTCTAGCCTTTGCTTTTAAAAAGGGTCGTAGAGCTCGTAGAAGAGAAATCAAACCTCTTGTATAGAAGGAAAACTTAAGAAATCTTTCCACTTGCTTTGAGAGAAAAAATTGACATGGACCTTGACAGTCTCTACGGGAAGAGTTGAGAAAGTGTTCCCTTTGTAAATGTCTCAAAATGTCTTTGATTCTTAGTAGCCCCATCGCTAAACTATGGAGTTACCTGCCATTTCTTTAGAGTTATTTTTAAGAGATGAACTGTGAAGATGACTTTGTTTCAAAACCATGCCTCTATGTTCTGTGACAGATGTGGTGCTTCTTTTTTCCAAGCATCACTGTATGATCTTTTTTATACTCGTCATCTTTCTCTTTCCTTCCTGTGAATTTCCACATCATCTATTCTATAATTTTCTTGTTAGTTTCTTAACATCAGAACCCTTCAATGAAAAAGCTTCAATCACATACTCAACCCTCAGCTTGGCAGTCAGGATTCTCCATAATGTGATCCAAGCAGAATTTTCAAATGTATCCTCTAATCATCTTTTCCTAAGTAAATTAATTACTCCTGCTAAATTGCCAAGTCATCACACCAAAACCCATTCTATACTTTCTTGAATATTTACTCATACCAATCCAGAATAATTTGGATGTCATTCTCTATTATTTCTTAGCCCTGTGACACCAGAATAATTTGTCTGGTGTCTATTAAAGCTCTTGCTGGACAGATGAACCTGAAACAGCTTATTATTCTGATGCTAAAACATCTTGATATCAGGGAGCATATATTTGCCTTAAGACACATATACACACGTGGTTTATATTTAAAAGACATTCAGTGAATCCTTATAAACCTTTAACAATTTATAATCTTCCTTGAATTTTATTTTGATAAGAGGGTTATACTTGAAATTGTGAAAATGTTGAAGAGTTATTAGATAATTTTGTAGCCATTGATATGCATGGACCAGGCTCTACTAGTTTGATAGTGATAGCAAATCATGAGCTGTAAGTATAATTTTAAATATTTTTTTGTTGTTGTTATTCAACTGTGTCTCATTCTCTTCTTATGTTATCATATTATGTGAAATCTTGAAACTCAATTTGGGGCTTCTAAAACAATCAATAACCTTGTGGAAAGAACCATTTACATGTTTAATTGGATTGTATTCTTTCTATGCTTTTTTCCCCCAAATAGTCTTTCAAGTGATCTTAAAATATGATTACAGATCATATGTTTTTCATGGTATTATTTTTATATAACAAGGACACTTCTAATTATTCAATGAGATTTTTAGTCAGTGAGTTACTCAATAAATATTTGATAATCAATCATGTCCTATATCTGACATGTCAAGTAAGAGGAGGAAAGAATACTGACCGTGGCTTTGAGATTATCTCGAGCAGCGATTAACTGCTCAGATGCATGTCCTGGTGGGATCAGTGGGCTTAAACAGGAACTAAGAATGTTTGCTTAGGAATAGTCTGATTAATTTTAATTTGGCAATTGTTCATTTTGGCTATTGCTAAATAAAATTATCCAAAACTAGAAATCAAAGACAAGGAAATGACTGTAACGTTTTATTATCCTACTAAAGTGTTATTGAAATATAGGGTATAACTTAATTATTATTTAGTTTTGTAGGAAAAAGAACAATTGACGGACTCTGCTACTTAATGTTAAATGTTTCGACTATGAATTTACATGTTAATTTGTATGTTTCTGTCCAACAGTGATGCAATTGATTTTTGTTCAGGAAAAAAAATAACTATAAAAATTATGTGTTATTGCCCTCAGTGACATTGCCCAGTTTTGAATCTAATCTATTATAGTTATTCCTTTATTAGGTTACCTATATAATTCCTAGTACTTCAAATGCACTTTTTAAAATATGAAAGCCTTATTGAGATATAGTTTACTTCTCACACCTTTGCTGATGTAATTGAGCTTGATAATTCAAAGAAGTTAGGGATGTTTGCAGAGCTGCCACCATAGTCACAATCAATTTGAGAATATTTTTATCACCCCCAGTCATTCTCCATTTTCTCTCAAATCCCCAGTCCTAGAAAACCAGTAATGGTTTCTGCCTTTTTAGCTTTGCCTATAATGGAATCATATAGTCCATGGTTTATTGTGAATTCATTCATTCACTTCTCATTATCTTTTCAAGGTTCACCCATTTAGCATGTATGCATCATTACTTCATTCCTTCTTATTTCCAAAATAATATCCATTTGTATGAATATATCACATTTTATTTAACTGTTCATTAGTTGGTAGGAAGTGTTTTTTTCTTTACATTTTACCCGTTATTAAAAATGCTGCTATGCACATTAGTGTATGAGGGTTTATATGGGCTTATGTTTTCACTTCTCTTATATATACATCAAAGAATGGAATCGCTAGATCATATGGTAAGTTTGGTATATAACTCTATTTTTAACCTTATGAGGAACTGCCAAACATTTTTTTCTAAGACACTACAGCATCTTCCAATCCATCAGTAATGTGCTTTTCTGCAGCATCACCATAACTTTTTATTGTTTGTCTTTTTGACCATAGCCAGTCAAGTATGCAAAAAGCGGTATCATTGTGGCTTTGATTTGTTTTGCATTTTTGTGATGGCTAAGGGTTGTGAGTATATTTCTTGTGCTTACTGGCCATTTGACTTTCTCATTTGGGTGAATTTTTATTCTACTTAATTGATTATTTTAATTGGATTATTTGATGTTTTGATATTGAGCTGCATTCCTTTTATATTCTAGATGCAAATCCCTTATCACATGTCTGATTCACAAATGTTTTCTCCCATCCAGTGCGTTGTCTTTTCACTTTCTTGATGGTGTCTTTTGAAAAACAAAGTTTTTTTAATTTTGATGAAATCCAATTTATCTACTTTTTTTTTGGTGCTGTGCTTTTCAGGTCATATCTAAGAAGTCATTGCCTCATCCAATGTCATAAACATTTACTCCTATATTGTCTTCTAAGACTTCACCATGTGGATATTCATTCTTCTAGCATCATTTATTGAAATGATTATTATTTCCATTGGATTGTCTTATAATCCCTTTTAAAATTAACTATACATACATGGGAAAAATTCTGTATGGAATCATAATTCTGTCATATTAATCTGTATGTTTATCCTTATGTCAATACCACACCATCTTGATTACTGTAGCTTTGTAGTAAGCTTTGGAATCAGGAAGTATGAATCCTCCAACTTCATTCTTATTTTGCATGATTGTTTGACTGTTTTGGAGGCATGGATTTCCTTTTGAATTTTAGGATCAGCTAGTTAGTTTTTGCTAAGAAGTCAGTAGGATTTTATTGGAGATTGCATTCAAGCTTAAGATGAATTTTGGGAGTATCACCAACAAGAAGAATTTATAGCAAGATATAGTTAGAGACTTTCTGAATGGAAATTATTTACTGAACATTGGTATTTTCAATGTCATTTTAAAAAAACTGAATAGTTATTCATTTTTCAATATACTCTGTACTGAATCTTCCTATGTGTCAAATACTCTGCTGGTTTTTAGTGAATAGTTCCTGATAGTAAATAATCTAACCTGTGCGTCTTATATGCACATCTTGATATTCAATTCAATTACCTAATAGAACAAATAATATAATTGTAATAATTTGGATATTTAAGGAATGTTGTTACATAGTGAAATTATATTTTATGTGGTTTTTGTAGAACTATTATGGAGCTGCCAAGATGATTTTTTCCGACAACCCGCTTGGTCTGACATGTGGAATGGTGTGCCCAACCTCTGATCTTTGCGTAGGTGGATGCAATTTATATGCCACTGAAGAAGGGCCAATCAATATTGGTGGATTGCAGCAATTTGCTACTGAGGTATGTGGAATGTGTACACAGCACCCTCCCCGCTTTCGCAGCACAGAGATCTGAAAATAACTTTAATCCTTGGTATTCTGTTGATACCCAACATTTTTAGTGTGATACATAGCTAAAGAGTAAGTGTTTTGTGCAATAAGCAGTATTTTTATTCAACAGCTTGGATACAAAAATGAAAGTTTATAAAACCATATGTCAAATTAGTTGCAGTCCCAGCAGGTTATTAAAATACTTTGACTGAAAGTATATAAATTAGATGATCTGGAAATAGAACTTATTCATTAACTTTACATCGAAGTGTGGCATAGAGACCCTTTTATGAAAAGGCTATCTTCCTTCACTGATCTTTTCCCTGAAACTCTCTTTAATCTTTACAGCTTGCAATACTGCATGTTTTGTAATAGTCTCTCAGTAATAGAGGTTAGAGATTTTTGAAATCTCTGGAACTGAGCAATATTCTTTAACAACATTAAGAAAATCATTACATTTTGTAAATTAATAGAGTGGACGATCTTTTACTTGAATACATGCACGAATATATAATGAAATAAAGTGAAAGTATATTTTAACTATTTATCCCATAGGCTGTCGTCTTGACTTTCTCTTTTACAATCCTTTATAAATGTCTTTGATTCTCTGAGACACGCTTATGGTCTCTGGGGTCTCTTATTTGGAGTCAAAAGGCGGGTCAATTCCCATGTATCAATTAATGATCAACTTATACAGAGGTTATGGTGAGATTTTGTAATCTTTGGGGACTAGTTGGCTAGAAAGTTGAATTAAGTGCTTGTAACACTAGATATTTAGTTAATGACTTACTGATCTGGTTTTGTCAACTTAGGCACAACGTATTCTTTCCTTTTAAGACCGTCCCATAATATTCCTCAAGCTTAAATCTCACATTGCTTTTAGTCATAAATCAAGGTTATTCCTTTCCTTCTTCCTGACAGGTTAATTCTAAGGAAGAGCTCCTAGGAATAAGAAAATAGAAACAATTTGAGGTTGTGAGTTGTTGTAATAAATTCTTGGACTTAATTCTTTTTCTTACCAAATTCAAAATTGCATTAGGCTTACTTGACTAGTGCATGATGTGATCTTTACAACTTGTGAGAATCCTTAGTTGATGGAGAAGATTCACTCGGGACTCATCTTTCTTTGGGAACCCATTACCTCTTCATTAATCAAGGCAATCTTGCATAGGATATGGGAAATGAAAGGGTGTACACTATGTGCATCCACTAACGCAACATTTCAAAACAAAATTACTTAAAATGATACCATTTGTCAGTGATTTGGACTTGAGAGATAGAGAGCAGCAGGAGGAAAAACAGAGAGTGAAAGGAAGTGAAAAAAAGAGAAGGAAAGGAAAGAAAGAAGGAAGGGAAAGAAGGGAAGGGAAGGGAGGGAGGGAGGATGGAAGAAGGAAAGAAGGAAGGAAGGAGAGAAAGAAAAAGAAGAGAAGAGAAAAGAGAAAAATAGATGGACAGGGTGTGGTGGCTCATTCCTGTAATTTTAGCGCTCTGGGAGTCTGAGGCAGGGGTATTGCTTCAACTCAGGAGTTTGAGACAAGCTTGAGGAAAGTGAGACCCTATCTCTACTAAAATTAGAAAAATTAGCCAATGGTTGTGTAGGAATCTATACTCCTAAATATTTGGGAGGCTGAGGAGGGAGGATCACTTGAGCCCAAGAGTTTGAGGTTGCTGCGAGCTAGGCTAGCAGCTAGGCTCGTGCCAGGGCACGCCAGTCTGGGGGCCTAGGCATAGTGAAACTATCTCTAAAAAATTAAAATAAACTCAGAAACAAAAAATATCCCTCTGGGATCTCCAGAACTCTACTCTATGGGAACACTATCCCTTTGGGAACCCTTACTTGTTTCTACTGCTGTTCCTAAAGCAAAGTCTATTTAAGATGGAGTTCAGAGTTTCTCATGTACCCTCAGTGCTACACAGAACTAATTAGAATCTCACTAAAATTTGAGAGCCTGTCCCCCACTTAGGGCATTACATAAATACCACCCAATGATGAGTTGTGGGTAGATTAGGACTGCAATGCATGCATTTTAAGTGAATCAAGGCATTTAGAATAGAAAGGAATCTTCCTACTTCATTCCAATAATACTTGGTATAACTGTGGTTTCAATGTGAAGTCATGAATAAAAACGACCCAGTGAAAACCACCTAGAAAAGCTTTCCATCATTTTTTTAGGCTGGCCAGTTAGGGTGAGTTGTAGAAATCCCTGTATTCTCAAAGTCAAAGTGTGGTTTATTTAAATTTACCTGTCAAAGTTGTGATGTAGATAAGCAAAACATGAGTAGCATATTGAATGAATATCAGTGAAAATGAGTGTGAAGCACACAAGGTGTTTTTTCAGACTACTAAACTATTGATATAAATAAGCATTTAAGCTGAAGTGAAACAAGATGCAAATAATTTTATGTTTTGATTGTTCGATAAAAAACTGATTGATTTTTGACCTTTAAAGAAATACAAATCTATTTTTCAACCAAATTAAGCAAAGGTTAGGAAAGCAAAATAAAATGGTGTGATATTTTTCAAAATTGTTTTTCCTATAACTCATAAATTATTTTTAAAATATCAACTCAGTAGTCTGCCATTATTGGTTAGGTCCATATCTTACACTTCTTGTTTGCAAAACAAGTATGTGATTTGGAGAGATTGTAGTATAAAATGGAATAAAGCACACAAAGATTTCCTGCAGTAGAATAAGACGATTAGCTGCTTTTTCTGGTCCTGTATTGTCATTGCTATTCAACCCTTTACTATTTCTACATCTGCAGTATGAATACTGTAACCTTGCTTCAGACAGTTTTATCTGTCCATGTAATAAATAGGCTACAAGGATGATTATGACCGTCTCTAGAAGACAGTTTTCCCCAGTAATAATATTGTAAGCCTATAATAATATTGCTTTAATAAAATACCTTTAAAATAATAGTTTGGTATAGATTTTATCAATCTCAGAAGGATTTTTATATTCCTTTGTATAAATATAACCCTTGAAAATTGTCTTTTGAAAAGCATTTGATTATTATTTTGAATTTTCAAGAAATAATATATTTATTGCATTTCATAGATAAACTATACCCTCATTACTTCTCTAATTTAATAATGAATCATTGGAAAATGAAGAAGACATGACAATGCATATTTCTACCCATTGCCTAAAATTTGATAAAATGATTTTAAATAGAAAATTTACTGCATATCCAATCAGTTCGTTCTTACTGGCATGAGAAGAGAGAAAGTGATGGAGGTACTTTAGAAAATTAAAATTCTAAGCTTCTAAAATGTGACTATTATAGTGAATGAAGGCTAGAAATGTAGTACTTAAGTAGATATTAATGTCTTAACACAATAACTAAGGAAATGCCATGCAGGCTATGTTAACCAGTTTGATGAAAATATTTCAAATTATATATAAAACCTGCACATTGTACCCCATGATGGCATTAATGTACACAGCTATGATTTAATAAAAAAAATGAAAAAAAGAAAGTTAGTACTTAAATTATTGCCTCAAATCTGAACATTTAGGGATATGCTAGATTATTATGTACATATTTATTTTTCACAAAAACATTCTATACCAATTAGAGTTTTCTAATACCAGTTAAACATACTTCTTGGTACTTTTATTTAGGTGTTATATTTTTAGTTAAGAATGGAATGACAAATGCAATTTCAGGCTAAATCAAATGACTTATTGGGAGAAGAGTTATCACTAGATTTTTCTTTAATTGTGTATGTCAGCAGATTTTCTTACTGTTACCTCTCATTTGACATTAAGCATTTCTTGTTTCATCAGAATATTCCATTTGTATTAATGCAAGAGTTTCTCACATGATTGATAACAATTTGTTTTATTTACTTCAAATTAAACATACGCGGTCTGACAATTATGTCTGTGAACTTGCCACCATGAGCTTAGGTTGGAAGCACTGTACAAGCAACTCAGTAGGGTTTCATACCTTTAGTATATAGTATCTCACAGCTGTGTTCATGGCAACATGTGGCAGTGTCTTACTGAGTGGTGTTCATTATTGTTATTGCGTGTTTTTGTATTTCACTGTGAGAATGTTGGGGCTTGAATTAGAGCAATGAACAAACACGAAATTTCTTGTTAACCTTGCAAGAGTAGAAGTGAAATCAGGGGCATGTTAGTCCAAATTTCTGGGGATAATGCCATGAGGAAAATGGCAGTGTTTAAATGGATTAAGCATTTTTCCTATGTGAGAGAAAGTGTCACTGATGAGCAGACTGTAATGAACAGAATGGATGAAAACATTGCAAAAATGCACCAAATTGTACTTCAAAATTGTCAGGTGACTAGGACAGCATAGCAGACCAAGTAAACATTGATAAAGAAATAGAAAAGTCTTAACTGAAAATCTTGGCCATCGACTCGCGTTTCTTGCATCCTGACAATGCACCAGTTAACACAGCACTGTCTGTGAGGGAGTTTGTAGCCAGTAAATAATTAACCGTAGTACAGTACCCTCCCTACTCACCTGATTTGGCCTAGTGGCTTTTCTCTATATCTAAAGTTAAAGAAATACTGAAAGCAATACATTTTTATGACATTCGGGACATTAAGGGTGATATGACAGCTTTGATGGTCATTCCTTAAAAAGAGTTCCCAAATTGCTTTGAAGGGTGTTAGCACATACCGCCCAATGGGAGCACTTTGAAGGTGACTGTAGTGACATTCAGCAATTAGGTATATAGCCCTTTTTCTAGGATGTGTTCATAAACTTAATTGTCAGACTTTCATATATTACAGATGAAATCTGGAGAACTTCCTGTTCCCTTGCCTAAACACTCTAAGTGATTGTTTAATCTGGTCTAGGCTTTATGTTTCTGAAGAAATAGTTAGAATTAGTGTGGATATCTTCAATGAATATTGAGGTTGGAAACCTTGTCATATGTTTATGGGTTATTTAATTTCCTCATCACTGATTTTATTTTAAATTTTTGTTCCTTGCTCACTGTGTGGAATATGTTTTGATAAAGTGATATGATTATATAACACACCCACTCTGGCTGTATGTGTGTGTTTTTTCCATGGAAAGCCAGTTAACTCACTGCCGTTTATTTTGTAGCTTGTTGTTCCCAGGTGATTTATAATGCCCCTAATTTCACACAGCAAGATTATATGTACGAATCTGTCTGGGTATTTTCCTGGGTGGGGGGAGTGGGAGCTGTTTAGTCTTTCACATTGATTTGTTTGTATGCCATTCACTGATTTGAACTTTATTAATTACTGTAGTTTTATAATGTATTTTTATGCCTGGAAGGGTGATATCATTCTTGAATTCGTTTTTTTCAGAATATTATTGATTATGCGTATGTTACCCTATAAAATAAAGGTGAACATTTTTAAGGATTATATAACTAATATATCTTTCCAAGGGACTGTAAGCATTCGTTTCTATGTTTTATTAAGGGTAGACAAAGTCCACATCTATCAGTGCTCATGATAGAGTACAGAAGACACTAACGTCAGCCACCCCGACAGGTGCTATGCAACTACATCAGAGAACATTTAACAACTCTTTAAATTACATCAACATTTATATTTTAAACACTGTAATACTATGAAAAATTCAGAATAGAGAAGAAATGCACTCAAATTAGAATGTTATTAGTTTAATAAGGCTAATCTACCATGTCTTCATCTTGGATGTGGAGGTTACTAAATGCCTTATATCAGGGGTCCTCAAACTACGGCCTGCAGGCCACATGTGGCCTGCCAAGGACTCTTATCCAGCCCATCAGGGTTTTTTGCTGCTGGTGCCTGTCCTGCTTAGCAGCCGACTAGTCCTGGGACACAGTGCACATGAGTGGAATGCGCGCCGCACTCTCTGACTGTAGAGGACGCCAAGAGCCTGAGGACCTCTGAGCAAGATGATTTGCAGCTGAAGGGTGGACCCTCGGGCAATTTGTCTGCAGGTGCTCCTTGCAGAGAAAGAACCCAGCCCATGGTGAGCCTTGGGCACAAGTAGTCATTGTCTAATACTCCCCTCACCTGTCTTGTGCTGTCTCAATAAAAGGCTACTGCAGAGGTTGCTTGGGGCTACCCTGCAATCAAGGTTAGCTTGCCTCCTACAAGCTAGTACTTCTAATCCACCTCTCGTCTGGTTCCTTTCTGCAGCGATCGAGACCAGGGCCATAGGGGATGTGACATCGGACTCCCCTCCTTCTCTCTGTCTCTCCCCACCAGGTGTTTTTGCCCTCCTGCTTAATAGCCGACTCATCCCAGGCCACAGTGTGCATGTGTGGAATGTACACTGCACTCTCCGAATCCCCTCCTTCTCTCTGTTTTTGGACTCCTTCTCTCAGTCTCGGGTGAGACTGAGACTCTTGATTGGAGGAGTCACAATCTTGCCTATGTAGAGCCTGCTGCTACCTGAGGACTGAGGTAAGAACAAGTTAGGATTTTTTTTTGCAGTTTTTGGCCTGGGCCGGGTTTGAACCCTAGACCTCAGGTATTCCTTTGAGCCACAGGAACCACCTGATCTTTTTTCTTTTAAAGTTAGGAGGTCTAATTGTTTTTTTTTAATTTTGCAGTTATTAGGGCCTTTTTTTGTGGTTGGGGGGGCCTTTTTTTTTGAAGTTAGGAGGGTTTTTTTTTTTTTTTGCAGATGGGGGCACCTTTTTTTCATATTAAATATTGTATTTGTTCATTTGTTCCTTTTTTTTTTTTTTTTTTTTGCAGTTTTTGGCCAGGGCTGGGTTTGAACTCACCACCTCCAGTATATGGGGATGGCGCCCTACTCCTTTGAGCCACAGGCACTGCCCCCGTTTTGATTTTTTACTTCAAAGTAAGATATGTGCAGTTTACATAAGAATTTGTTCATATTTTTTTTTGAACTGTAGTCTGGCCCTCAAACGGTCTGAGGGACAGTGAACTGGCCCCCTGTTTAAAAAGTTTGAGGACCCCTGCCTTATATCTTCGCAATCTACGGTTAGATTTGAGAATATAGGAAGACATAGCCTACTAAATCGTAGAGTATTCCATGTCCTTTGTCAGATAATGTACTTCTGCCATATACTCCATCTGTCCAATATAACAATAAAAATATGAAATGCAGGTCCTAAATTAAAACCAGTTATTTAAAAGATGAGTATTTATGCATAATCTAAAATGGATTGTAAGTTGTAAGTAGATAATCAAGTAGCTGAGATAGCTTGGAGACTGAATACATATTATTAATAATTAGCCCAGGGCAGCAGACACGAACTAGGACTATCCCATGCAATCTGGCTTCTGTAAACAACCAGTGTAATAAGCTCCCAATAGGTAAGGAGTCAATTAATCAAATAAATGTTGAGCACTGATCCAAACTAAGTGTGATAGGCTTCTTCTAAACTATGGGTGCAGAAAAACACTGTACTTTCTCAGGAAATAACAAAAGCCAACAATTGAAATTTTGTAAGTTTCAGTGTAAGACATACACTTTACATTGACATTCTTGAACTGATAATCCAACCTCCATTAATTTTTGTCAACTTGGTATTGGAGGTGATTAGACCTTTGTGCAAAGAAAAGTATCAGGGAGGGAGGAAATGTAGAGTTATAAAATGCACTATATTTGTATAGCATTTCAATGTATTTTTGTAATATCTCCCTTTAAAATGTTGACAATCCTTGAGGCATATAAACTAGTTACTATTTTTTCCATTGTGGATACAAGAAAACTAAGAATCAAACTGATTAAAAACTGCAGTTAACATTAAATAAATTCCCAGTGTCCAATACAATGTTAAGTACTTTTCTTAGAGTACATATTACCAAAACAGTTTTATTTTTTCTTTCTCCTTTGACAGCAAAAGTGTTCTGAAACCATGAGTGAATTCAGATTATATGAGACTTGAGATAATAAAATTTTGGGATTCTTTTTATTAAAAATCATATAAGAACAATACTAAAAAATTTAAATAAAAGGTCTTATAATAAGCCTATGCAATAGAGGCCTTGAAGCTGAAGCTTTTCTTACACTTTCAGTTTATTTGGAAAGGCTAAGTTTTATCATGTGATAATTGGTACATAAGTAATCTTGGGAATAATAAGCATGTTTATGGTACAATTTGGTAAGCTGGTCAATAAGATCTATCAGTTCAAGTTCCATATCTGAAATTAAGATAAATTATCATGTTAATCAAAGATAACAAATATTTATGGCTAATATATTTCATAGGTCATTTATAAATAGGATGTGAATTAGAGAATGGTAAGATCAGTGATATCTCAAACTTGCCCTATTGTGCCAAACTTGTATTAATTTAAGTAAAATTCCTCCTTACTATTTGTATCTAACATGGTATTACCAATAGTTTGTTACATTGTTTATACACAAACATATAAAAAGTTAATTATTTCTGACAAAAAGATATAAGTGAAAAATGTACATTAAATAGTAATAAAATAATTTTTACCAGGGATATGTGACAAAATAAAGCAGCTACATTAACATAGGCAAAATGGAAGAAAAAGTATCCAATGTCCTCAGCCCTACTATGAAACTAATCTATAGCTTTCATATGAAGGCTATAACCCAATTATAGCACAAAAATATGGGGAAAGGGGCAAGGGAAGGGAGGGGAGGGGGGTGGATGGGTAGAGGGAGGGTAATTGGTGGGACCACACCTATGGTGCAACTTAGAAGGGTATAGGTGAAACCTACTAAATGCAGAATATAAATGTCTTAACACAATAACTAAGAAAATGCCTAAATAACTAAGAAGGCTAAGTTAACCAGTTTGATGAAACTATTTCAGATTGTATATGAAACCAGCACATTGTACCCCATGATTGCATTAATGTACACAGATATGATTTAATAAAAAAAATGAAAAATAAAAAATAGAATAGGCAAAACGGGTGGTTTCTGTCATCTGTTAAGACTTGATTTGCGTCTTTCTATTTGATTTTAAAGCATGATTAATAGAAAGGAATAAAGTCTTCATAGATTTCAGTAAATATCTGACATTCCTCTCCAAAAGTCTTAGGAAATCTATTAAAAATTCTCAGCACTCTCCATAATGATGGAAAATAAAACTGTGGGACTGGATAAATTGCTGGATGATTTTCATTACACTATTTCAGGTTGTTTTAAAATTTTAACTTAGAACATAGAGCCTTAAAACATAAAAAGAATTGGTAGTCATTGAGAGGTGGTAACTTTAGATTTTTTCAACATTGCATGGTTGAGATTAATCGCCATTAGATTTTTAAATTTGTATTTTTCTTTTTTAAAGTCCAAATATCTATAATCTCCTGGGAAACTTATAGGTGAGAATGATGGCCTTTCATGGGTTTTAGTCTTAACAACTTAAAAAAAAAGTATATTTTCATAATATACATGATGAATAGTAGTATAAAGTAGTATAATGCAATGTTATTCCATGAGCATGAATCACTTGCCAAAGGCATCATGCTATGAGGTAAAATTTAAGCCACCCATTTTGCTCTAAAGAATAGTGATAAATAAAATTTAATAACATAGAAAAAATGTCATAAGCTGAACTGGAAAGGAAGATAAATGCCTGTGGGGGCTATAAAAGGCATAGGAATATTCACTGTAAACAGTGAGCTTGGCTCACTCTGTGCCAGTCACTGCATTAATAATCAGAGGCTGCTGGGGGGAGAATTGACTGGTCTGGGGTAATGAGTACTAATGATGTCTTGCGTGGTAGAGGCTTGGGCTCACCCATACGTATAAAAATTGGTCCAATAATGTACAAAGCTAGGGCTTATATAACTGCACAAGGAGGCAGAGGAAGCTGTGCAGCCAGTGCTTTGGGTATGCGGTGGGAGCCACGGTAACTTGCTTCTGTGATGGTTGTAATGTCCCCTGGGCTGTAGCCCTGGACTTCTCTTAAGGGACCGAATTCTGCAGTAGAAGAGAGTCAGGAGGGTAGTTGACTGGAGGCCATAGATAATAAAAACAAGAAGAGGAGTGCAAAGAAAGAAAAGAAATGTCAGTCAGTGCAATCTGAAATAAAAAATTAGAGACCACATTAAAAAAGCAAATCTATCTTGATAATCAAAAGACTGAACTGATGGGACATTACTTCATCCTAATAAAACTCAAATTGTGCTATGGTAAGGCCTTTAAAATTAACAGACATAAAATAATATTGATAACAACAGGATAAAATGATGAGGAAAAAAAATCCTAGTGAGTTTAATATAAAAATATTTTTTTGGAAATATTCGCTGTGATGAAGCATTAGAAACGTTTAGGTTTTGGACTTGGATAAAGGCACAGATTTCAGAACTAGAAGAAAAAATGATCTGAGAAATTCATCCCAACAGTGAGGATATCCATAAAGGCATTTTCAGAAATTTTATATCTAAGGTGGTTTAACACTCACCTTTTCATAAGAATCAGGAAGAGCTGTCATTAGAATGAAGGAAGGAAACCAACTTGGAAAGAAAAAGAGAAGAAAAAATGATGTGCAAAAAGTTAAAAAATTCAAACATAGCAGTAAATATAATTAAATATTGACTAGAGATAATAACAACTTATTCTGACATGTTGAAAATAAAGATGGAAATAAATGTTATGTAATATTACAAAGATATTTTGGAAGAGAAAAATAAGTAGGTTAATTTGAGTAAAATTTATTAGATTTATTTAGGAAATCTTTAGAGCCTTTTTTGAACCCAGTTAATATGTTAGTGCATCTTTTCATTCATTTGTGCAATGTTTATCAAAACTGACTATGTTCTAGGGGGCGGCGCCTAGGAGTGTGACTCAAAGGAGTAGAGCGCCAGCCCCACATGCCGGAGGTGGTGGGTTCAAACCCAGCTCCAGCCAAAAACTGCAAAACAACAGAAAAAAAAAAGGGAAAACTGACTATGTCCTAGGTCACATCTAGTGACTAATAAATGTGCAGAAAATCCCTGAGTTCAGATGGTTCCACTCATAAGTTTAAAGTAAGGTGATATAGTAATGTGTACACAAGTTTATAAATATTACATAGTTTAAGAGATTTATTCTCTTTATCGTTATTTATTTTTCTCTTCCAAATTAATTATAAAGTAAGTAATAAGCAATATTTCTCTATTTAAATTTCTCAAAGGTAAGTGAATTTCATCTTATTAATTAAAGTAACTCAAGAAATTAAAACCAGCAAAATGAAAACTAATACATTGTCTTTATTAAGATTTCTCTTGAATCTACAGTAATGAAATAATATTCCTTTGGAAGTTTTCAGAAATTACTTTTACTTTATAATGAGATCAAGTTATATATGTGCTGTAATGTGAATATCTTATGAGGTATGCAGAATGAAACTATCTTTTGGTAATTCATTCTTCAATTAATACAGATATTCTGAAATGTCCAAGAATATTTTTTTCTTGGATTTTTCTGTATATTTCATATTTGTTATTGCTTGATAAGTAAGAACAAGCAGAGTAATTCTTGAGGAAGAATTGTAGATATCAAACATTCATGTTTATTTTCATTATGTGCTATTTTAGGAAGTAAGGAAGATTAGATTGAGAAAATGTCCTTGCATTTATAACATTATGTCCTTTTTCATTATAGACCAGAATATAATGATTAGAAAATATACCATTTCTGTTTCCGAAAGCCATGGGGAAAATCCCTTACCTCCTCTATGCATCTCAATCTTTCCATTATAAAAATCAAGATAATCTCCCCCTTGCTTCAAAAATAGTGTAAAAATTATGGGGAAAATGCTAGTAACATCAATTTGAAGAGAAGAAATAAATGCAATTACCAGAGGAATAAGAGTTCAGTAATCACGGGTTGATTATGTAAGGAAATTTATTTCAAAACGTTCCGAGGGAAGAATGTTCTGTTGTAAAGAAAGCCTTCATTATTACTGAGCTAGAACTGTCTTGTTTGTTGCATTTTACCAGTGTGTGGAGCACAGCGCTGGAGTTCAGGAATTTTTAAATTTTTCAGAATTTTGGTGTGTGCTATGTGGTAGAACTTTTTGTGACCTGGGGTTACAGATTGGGAAGTAATCTTTCTGACTAGTTCATACATTTTTCAGAGTCAGGTCACATTGCTAGAAGGTTAACTAAAAAAAAAAAAAAATGTATAGCATGTGTAGCAAAGTGCCTAGCAAATAAAAAATTACTCGGTTATTGGTACCTGGACCTAATCCATAGTAGTAAACTTAGTATAAACCCTCTAATAACTTTTAAGGGCTAGTTTCAAGGCTTTGCATTATTTTTTCCACACAATGATTATTATATTGTAGAGCTCTATAATTTTTTTTTAGTTACTAATGAAACAAGCAAAAGAATCTTAAAATAATCTAAGTGCTCAAAAATTTGTAGGGAAGGGAATACAGAAAAAGAATATAATTATAACACTAAGATAAGAAAAGGAAAGCTACTGAGATATGGAAAGAAGAGATATAAGTATCTTTGTTTGTGATTATCTGTGTAGAAAATACTAAAAAAATCTGCAGAAAACTTCTGGAATTAATAAGCAATTATAGTACATTTGTAGGATGTAACATCAATATATAAAATTTAATCATTTTCCTTTAAAAGAGAAATTAAAAATTATAATTTGAAATTAAAAACATTAATTACAATTGTACTTATGAAATACTTATTTATAAATACCTGACAAAATATATATAATATCTACATAAAAAACTACTAAACTGTGATGAAAGAAATCAAAGAATAACTAAATAAATGGAGACATTCCATGCTTCTGGATAGGAAGACTTGATATTGTCAAGATGTCAGTTATTCCCAATTGTATCTATAGATTCAGTGCAATCCTAATGAAAATTTCAAGTGACAAACCAATTCCAAAATGTATATGAGAGGCAGAAGCCCCAGATATCCAATATTGGGCAACAGAGTTGTAAGATTGACACTCCCTGCCTTCTAGAATTGCTACAGGATCAAGACCATGTGGTATTTATTGAAAGAATGGATAAATATATCATTGGAATAAAATAGAGACCCCAGAAATAGACTCATATAAATATAGTTAACTTATCTTTGACCAAAGAGGAAAGACAATACAATGGAGAAAGGACAGTCTTTTTAGCAAATGACAGTTGAACATCGAGACATTCATATGCAAAAATATCAATCTAGATAGATCTTGCCCTCTCACAAAGATTTTAATTCAAAATGCATCGTAAACCTAAGTTTAAAATTTAAAACTATAAACTCATAGAATGTAACATAGAAGAGAATCTAGATGACCTTCTTTTTGGCAATTCATTTTTAGGTACACCACCAAAGGAACAATCCATGAAAGAAACTATAAATAAGCTGGAGTTCACCAAAATTAAAAATTTCTTAGCCAGGAGCTATGACACATGCCTGTAGTCCCAACTACCCAGGAAGCTGAGGCAGGAGGATCACTTGAGTCCAAAAGTTCAAGACCAGTCTGGACAACATAGCAAGACACCATCTCTAAACTAGTACATGAATAAAAATATGAATAAAAACTTTAGTTCTGTGTAACACTGTCAAGGGAATTAAAGTCAAGACACACACCGGGAGAATATTTTTGCAAAGGACACATCCAATAACAGACTTTTATCCATAATACATAAAGGATTCTTTTAAAACACAATGGTATGAAAGTAAACAACCTAATTAAAAAATAGGATGAAGACCTCAATAGGTATTTCACTAAGGAAGCTATAAAGATGGGAAATAAGTATCTGAAAAGATGATACATATCATATGGCATCAAGGTCATGCAAGTTAAAACCAATAAGAGAACACCATTAGAATGGTGCCTTATTCTATTCAGGCTGCTCTAACAAAATACTATAAACTAGGTGACTTGTAGAGAGCAAAATTTATTTTTCACAGTCTGGATGCTGGGAATTCCAAGGTCAAGGTGTGAGTAGGTTTGGTGTCTGCTGAGGGTCTGCTTTTGGTCAATAGATGGAGCCTTCTTAGTCTGTCTCCCAGGTAGGTGGAGCATGTTAGTTCTCTGGGGCCTCTTCTGTAAAGCCACTAATCCAGTTCCTGACCTAATCATCTCTGAAGGTTCTTGTGACCCAATCATCTTCCAAAGACACTCATTTCCTAACGTTAGTGATAAGGTTTCAACACATGAATTTTGGGGATGGCACAAACATTCCAACGAGACCTAATACCCACAATGCAGAACATGAGGACACCAAGTGCTGAGAGGGTGTGGAGCGACAGGAGTCTCATTCTGTGCAGGTAGCAATGCAAAGTGGTACATCTCTGAAGGATAGTTTGACATATTCTTACAAAATTAAATGTCCTCACACCCTATGATCCAGAAATCATGCACCTTGTTACCCCTGAAAGTTGAAAATTTATGTTCACACAAAAACTTGCACATATATATTGTTGTTTTATTCATAATTACCCAAACTTAAAGCCACCAAGATATTCTTTAGTACATGAATGGATAAATTGTGGTATATCCAGATAATTGTATATTATTCAGCATTAACAAGAGATGAACTATCAAGTCACAGAGAGAAATGGAGGAAATTTAAATACATATCACTGAATAGAAGTCAATCTGAAAAAGCTACATATTATATGATTTCAAATATATGACATTCTGGAAAAGGCAGAACTATGGAGATAATGAAAAGATAAGTGGTTTCCCCAGGGAAGATGAAGGTGGGAATGAATAGGCAGAGTGTGGGGATTTTTCGGGCAGTGAAATGCTGCGGTCATGGCGGAAGCATATCATTATGCGTTTGTCTACACCGTGGAATGTACAAAGGCAAGAGCGAGCCCTGATGTAAACAATGAACTCTGGGCAACAATGATGTTGTTAATACAGGTCCATCAATTGTAATAAATGTGCCATTCTGGAAGGAATATTGATAGTGGGAAAGGCTATTCATATGTGGGACAACTTCATAAATTCTACTCAATGATGCTGTGAATCTGAAACTCCTCTAATGAATGAAGTCTGTTTAAAAAGTATATGTGAATTGGGTGGTGCCTGTGGCTCAAGGAGTAGGGTGCTGGACTCATAAAAAAGTGTGTGTGAATAACTTATTATTTTTTATTTTTTTATTGAGACAGAATCTCACTTTGTGGCCCTCGATAGAGTGTCGTGGCCTCATTGCTCACAGCAACCTCCAACTCTTGGGCTTAAGCAATTCTCTTGTCTCAGCCTCCAAAATATTTGGGACTATAGGTGCCCACCACAATGTCTGCTTTTTTTTTTTTTGGTAGAGATGGGGTCTCACTCTGTCTCAGGCTGGTGTCGAACCTTGGAGCTCAAGGCAATCCAACTGTCTCGGCCTCCCAGAGTGCTAGGATTATAGGCGTGAGCCACCATCCTTGGCCTGAATAAATTATTTTGATTGATCATAAGATCAATTTTCTTAATGCACCTAGACACCTTGGTTTCTCAGGTGGCAGGACAGAATGGTGGGAAATCTGATGTAGTGTCACGATTTGAAAGACCTTCATGAACAATGGTTGGATTGTAAAATTAATTCATTATGTATAGCAACTAACTGTTGTTATTAGAATATATTCTAGTGGAATATATTTTGAATTTGTTAGGAAGGATAAATATGCCTAATCCTTTTGCAGTTACACATTTCTTACTGAAATGTTATGAGTATGTAATGAATTTTCGAGTGCGAATCACCATAAACATTTGATAGTAGCAAAGTTTAAAGTTTGGGCCCTGGAGTCAAAACAGCATTCGGATAAAATATTCACTATAGTTTTCTGACCTAGGAGAGATTGTGCTTCTATGAAAGGGCAGTTGGAAACTAAATGATAGAGATTTAACATGAAACCTGGCACATGTGTTTGAATTAATATTAACCTTACTGTTGTGCAGAAACACATATTGGGTATATTTTCCATGCATCTTTTCATATTGGAGTTACTATCTCTGTCATATTGATTAACCAATCGATTTCCTATGTTGTATAGTTCTTGATAGTTGAATCTTCAACTGAGAAAAAAAATTAAATTTTAGGAAATTAATCAATGATGGACAGCTGCAATTTGTTTAAAAGAAAGAAGAAAGGGGTCTTTCACACCAAAAAAGCTTAATTTTCTTGGGTTATTTTTGTTACATTATGAAACAATAGTGAACTATTTTGTTTTTTGGCATAATTTACTTGTAATTTTAGGTTACATTTATCTGAAGACCAGCAAGTTTTAAAAAAAGAATGACTAGCATGCTACATTACTAATTAGGATCATTTTATAATTTTATAAATTTTTTTCAAATTACTAAGTTTCATGATAAAATGGGGTCATGCTGTGTTTTCCATCACATTGCCACCTTTTTTGTTTTATGCTGACATTATCTATTGGTTGGCAGTCTAAGAAAAAAAAATCCCAAGACTCATTTTATACATAGTTTAGTGTTTATTAGTTGTTTTAATTTACGTTTTAAATAAAATCCCAGGCAGGGTGCAGTGATTCACACCTGTAATCCTAGCACTCTGGGAAGCTAACGTGAGTGGATTGCTTGAGCTCACAAGTTTGAAACCAATTTGAGCCAGAGCAAGACCCCGTATCTAAAAATAGCCAGGTGTTGTGTCAAGCACCTGTAGTCTCAGCTAATTCGGAGGCAGAGACAAGAGAATCACTTAAGGCCAAGAGTTTGAGGTTGCTGTGAGCTATGATTTCATTGCACTCTAGTGAGGGCAGCAAAATGAGACTCTGTCTCAGAAAAATTAATAAATATAAATAAATAAAATCTGATTTTCAACTTTATAAATGTTAGGTTTCACTTCTTGTAGTTTTATAAAGTATTTAGTTAAATATAAGTCTCTCAACCCGACCCCTCTATTTGTCCCCCACGCCTAATACTTGTGGAGCTATTTTCTTGACTTCCTGGCCAATTTCCTCCTCATTTTGTCAGAGTCAGGCAGCATTTATGAAAGTGTAGTGTGTACCATATAAAACAGTGGTTGTCAACCTGTGGTCGCGACCCCTTTATAACAATGAAAATACATCCTGCATATCAGATATTTACATTACAATTCATAACAGTAGCAAAATCACAGTTACGAAGTAGCAACGAAAATAATTTTATGGTTGGGGATCAGCACAACATGAGGAACTGTATTGAAGGGTCTGGCATTAGGAGGCATCAGGAAGGTTGAGAACCACTGAAATAATCCATCATAGTTATTTTAGCTGATAAAGAGTCAAATGTTCTTTTTCGTTAAAAGAATAGGAGGCCATTTATTCCTACAGATCCTTGGAAAGCTGGAAAATGTAGCTGGTGTATCTTAAAGTTTGTGGCTCAAGAAGCAAGTGTCTTAGTGATGAAACAAACATGGCACCAGCCCTTGCGTGTTACCTGAATACAACGGTGTTCTGCAGCCAGTGCCAGATATAATGTGCAGATTAAATTTTCATGAGTTTTGTGAAACAGTTGTAAAACTTAGCTATTATGAAAACATTTTATGAATTTGTAATCATAAAAAGCACATTAGAAAACAAATGTAACAAATCTTCCTAATTATTTGCTTCATCTTCACATTATCTATGCTCTTGAGGTTATTTATAACAGTTGTAGCATACGTTAGAAATTCTAATTTCTATGCGATGAAAATATTCTATAGTACATTACCCACTGCTACTTGTAGTTATAGAGCACTTGGAATATGGCTAGTGCTCCTGAGGAACTGAGTTTTTAATTTAATTTATTATACTTTAAATTTGAATAATTACATGTGGCTGATGGGTCCCCTGTTAGTATGACTCTAGATATACAACTACTCTGTCTCATGGAATTTGTATGTGAGGTGAACTGACACATAATATACATTTGCTATACGGCTAAGTACTTTTCCTAGGCGCTTTACATGTATTAGCTAATTTATTCCTTATAGTAGCCTTATGAGATAGATATTACCCCCCTTTACAATTGAGGAGACTTAGGTATGGAAGTGTTAAAAGACTTGCTTAATACCAAATACCCTGAGAATGATGGAAGTTAAAACTCAACTGCAAGCAGTCTACTTTCAATGACAAATGTTGTAAAAACTGCAAGCAGTCTACTTTCAATGACAAATGTTGTAAAAACCTGTGGAATAAAGTGTTCTCCCCCTGCCCTCCCAAAAAACCATCACCACCACACAGGAGAGAACAAAACAGGCCAAAGACTCCAATTCATAGATGAGTGTTTTGAGCACAGTAATGTCTTGAGTATGTGTTGAACAATTTATAAGCTACAAGGTCTGGGGTTCCCCAGATCAGGGGTTAACCTTTACAGTTTGCTGTGTGTCCATGATGCTTTGTGGTCTGAAGAATGTGCTTGCTGTTCTTTCTTCAGCTTCTGGAGAGCCTTCAAATTTTTGTTGGGATTCAATAAGCATATATTTTTAAAATTCAATGTTTGCACTTGACAGTTTTTTTAAAGAATGATAAAAGATTGTATTCAAAAATATTAAAATATCCTTAGTTAAAAATGTTTTCATATTGTATAATAATGTATGATTACTACATGATTTCCATTCCATTAGCTAGGGTGTGTATCAGACATGCTTGATGTCTCTAAACTCAGCTACCCTTTCTTGCTGCTGAGTGAATACAAGGCAGACATTTCACAAATCCAATTCTCTTTGGTTATCACTCCTTCACTTCACATTATAACTATATTTTTAGCCTGAAAAAACATTAAGTAGTCACATTATATCCTCTTCTATTAAAAAGGAGATTAGCAATAAATGATTCCTTTTTTAAAAAAAATCATATTATTTTTGGCTTCTAAAGTTTATTAAAATGCAATGTTAACATATAAATACTAGAAAATTCTAACATTAGAAACTTAAGTTGTTTAACGGTTCTCAAAGCTAAGTACGCAACTGAATATGAAACAAATTAAATTGAATCCTATTTAATGAAATTAGCTGTAATTCTCTCTGATCGTGTTAATTATATGTTTTAAATATCTTTATGAAAAGTATGTAAAATATTACTTTGGATTAATGTAATAAATAGATTTCAATAATGGTTCAATAAAATTGTTTATTAATTTGGAGTTGGAATTTACTATCTTATTACTTTGAAAGAAATAACAGGTAAAAATACGTGTTCTCACAAAAATAATATGAAAGAAAATCTGTACTAGTTGGATAGTGCAGGGAAGGACAGCAATGTATTCCTGTCTTTATAATTTATAGATTATACAACTTGTAGCCAGGAATGAGATATATTTTTATTACCAATGTAGTTTAGATGCTTCATTAAACACATTGTATACAAAAACATAGGAAATTCAAAGATGAATTTGAAGATGGTGCCTGTCCTTAAAGATCTTATGGTCTAGGGAAGGAAACATAAATAACCTAGTAAAATGTGATGAAGTATTAGGATAAAAATGATAAAATGTTATGAGAATATTTATGAGAGCCCCTTAGCTCAGATTGAGCAATTGGGCCTTGTAATACTTCTTTAAAATATCATCTTTCATTTTTAAATGGGATCACTTAGACATTCCTCATTTATTTTGAACGGCAGACTTTATTCAGAGTCGTCGGTGATGTCTGTGGAATGAGTCAAGAAAACATAAAGGTCCGTCTCCTTTCTTTCTCACTCCCAAGAAAACTTACAACTGTATCTCTTAATCTCTGCTTGGACTTTTACAAGAAGAGAAATGTATTATTTAGACTAATGAAGTGCAGATAACTCAGTGAACTAATACATTAAAGATTATAAGTAATGTACCCATAATATTAATTTATTAATAGGCCTCTTCAGTTGAAAGTAAAGTAAAAGGAGAATAGTGAGAATGCTTCGATGTATTCCTCAATTTTCAGTTCTTTCAATTTCTCTTTGTATATTTAAAAATTAAATTTGGTGCCTACAGATGTAAAATGGTAAAATCTTATTGGCACAGTGTCCTTTTTATTACTATGAAATGTTCTTTAACTTTAGTGATACATCTTGACTTAAGGTCTACTATGTTTGATAGGGAATCAACCTTCTCTGTTTAATTTAGTGTTTGCATGGTATAACTATTTTTAATGTTTAACTGTTATTTCAAGTATGTATCTTTCATAACTTTTGCTTTTTAATTGGAATTTCAGTCCATTTACATTTAATATAAGTACTTATGTTTGTGTTTCTATTAATAATCTTGCTTATTATTTGTTTTTTGGTTGTCTAACACCTCAATTATTTACATTAATTTTCTCTCACTTTTTTTGAATAAAAAGTTTTCAGATTTCACTTCTCTCCAATTAGCTATTTATATATTATTTTTTACTATTGTTTTAGTAGTTTCTATGTAAGTATAAGTAAGGTACACCTTTACTTGATAGTACTCTTAATAAACATGAGTATTTTTACCACTTCCTTGGCAATGCTGTGGTCTAGTATATTTTAACTGTTTAACCTTTTATTTCTTGTATAATGCTTTTTTAGTTTTTATTTTTCTTCAGCTCCACATGCCATTATTACTTTTTACAGTCAATAATTATTTATTTTTCCCATATGTTTATAATTTCCAATGATCTTCATGTTTTTCTGCACTTATGTGTTTTCATCTGGGATAATTTCTTCTTATAAAAGAACTTTTTAAATATTCTTCAGTAATTAATTCTTTTATTGCTGCCAAACATCTCTCTGCAAATACCTTTATTCCTCTTTCACATTTAATGGACTCTCCTTCTGAATAGAATTCTGGGTAGAACAGATATTTTCTTTCAATGTTTGAAAATATTATTTTATTGTCTCCTGACTTCCATCGTTACTTTTTAGAGAGAAGGTGTTAGCTCTGTTGTTGCTCAGTGAAATTGTTCTTTCTGTTTGCTTGTTTCTGTGCCTTATTTTTTCTTGTTCTGATTTTTAGCAATTTTACTGTGATGTCCATAAATGACATCATTTTTGATGTATGATTTTTCCTTATATTTTATCTTGTTGAAGGTTATAGAACTTCTTGAATCTGTCCTTTGATGTCTTTCATTAGTTTGAAGAAATTTTTGACCTATTTCTTCAAATTGTGTTTCTATCCTATTCTCTCTTTCTTTAAAGGAGTCTTAGAGACTGCAATTATGCATATATTAGATTTTTTTATGTTGTCTTTTGCTCTTATGTTCTTTCTTGTATTTTCCTTTCTATTTGTTTTCCATGCTTCATCCCAGATAATGTTTACTGACTAAACATCTGTCATTAAATACGTTTATTTAAATTTAAATTAAGTACATTTATTTAATTTTTAATTTTAATTTTGTAGTTTTTTTCTCCTGTACAATTTTATTTTTAAACAAATTCCAGGTTTGTGATAAAATTTACATTCATGTTTAACATATTAATTTTAGTTATTCTAAAGTTTGTTTGATAGCTAATACTTTATGTATCTTTTCTACTTTTTTAGTTTATTTTTTTCTTTTTTCCTTACTAGCCTCTAGACTTGCTGATCAAAGACCAGGCATTACATATGAAAATTTGCAGATGCTGTGGTTGACTTATTATCCTCTACAGAAAGTTCAGCCTATCATTTGGTAGATAGATAGGGTCACCTTCATTCAAATCTGAGGGTGACTTAGGTCTGGGCTGATTATTACATAATATTTACTTCTAGTTTGCCCCTCTTACAGTGTATAATCATCCAGAAGTTTCAGCTGTTTGCTGGGGTGTTTACTAGGACTCTCTATTCTTTAGCCTCCCAGCACCCCATTTTTATGTTCCTGTTCTCTGCCTTCTAGATGCTTTCTATTTAGATCAATGTTGTCCATCAACAGTCTGGCAGCCATGTACTGATCTTGTAAGGACTTTCTTTGCTTATTTGCGGTATTGGGTATCATGGAAAAGTATGCACAGACCTCTTTCTTTTTTTGTTATTTTCTAATCAGCTTACTTCTTTGTTAGTGTTTGTATATTTAATGTGTGGCCCAAGATAATTCTTATTTTTCCAGAGGAAAAAAAATACTGGACACCCCTCATTTAGATCCTTAGATTTTTGTCCTGTGTAGCTTAAGAAATAACCAAGGGTGACAAAGGGAAACTCTGTCTCTAAAAAAAAGGTCACTTTTCTTCATCTTATATTCTCTATGTTGCTAGGCTGGTACATTTCTGAAACTTTGGGTCTCTTCAATCTTTCTTCTGAGTGGTAGTGCTCTTTAAGATTCTTAACTTTCCACTCTTTGCTAGGAAGTGCCTTTGGGCCAAGGTGATAGACTTCTCTGTAGTTCTTTCTATGATCTCAGGCCGTCCAAGTCTGGCCTGTTTAGTACCCTTCTAGTATTTCAACTAGATTTTAAAATATCCTTTAAAAGTTAATTTGTTAAGACCGTGAGCCAACATCAAGAAATTATTTACTGAATGTCAATTATTTGTCAGGGTAGTGCTAATAGCTAGTAATGTGTGTATATATGACATATTTTCTGAATCCAAGAAGTAACATTCTACTATGTAGAACCATAGTACATGCAGATATGATGGTAAGTAATTATGTTGGAGACACACAGGCTCAGAGAAGGAGCACTTTACTCTCCAGGTGGGAGTAGGGAAGATGAGTCAGGAATGCTTCCCAGAGGAGATGTGACTCTAGAAAAGGATTTTGAAGATTGACAGTCATCTATAAGTCCTCATCTACTTGACACAATACAACTTCTGTTTTATTAATACTAAAAATGTACTACTCATTGCTGTTTAAAACATGAATGCATTTGAAGCATTAAAAATATGTTTGAGGTTATAAAAGTTTAAAATTATAACCATAGCAATTGATTTCTCCGTAGGTGTTCAAAGCAATGAATATCCCACAGATCAGAAATCCTTCTCTGCCTCCCCCAGAAAAAATGTCTGAAGCCTATTCTGCAAAGATTGCACTTTTTGGTGCTGGGCCTGCAAGTATAAGTTGTGCTTCTTTTTTGGCTCGATTAGGTTACTCTGACATCACTATATTTGAAAAACAAGAATATGTTGGTGGTTTAAGGTAATGTCTACACTTATTTCATGTCTATAGTGTCAAAAGCAATGGGATAAAACAATTATGAATACTGTTGGTTCAGATTCATATAGAAACTTCAGGCTCACAGATGGTATTTTAAATGTTCTTTTATCAAATGCTCAAATTTTGATTATATTATTCCATTTAAATTTTGCAGTTAGCTTTAAGTAATATTTAAAATTTTATCTGTCTAGATTTATGAATTTAAGATAATTCTTAAGAAAATATTTTTTGTTTATGGGAATCAATCATATTAAACATTGTTTTATCCCAGTGAATCTTTGCTTTAATGGAGCTATATTTGAAAATCATGGATATTTGAGATGGGGAGTAGCTACCTCCATAGATCATTGGACTCTTCATTTTGTCTATAGAGACATGCTCACATGTTTTCAACTTATAATTTCTGAGTCTTGCAAATGATAACAATTTTGTCATCATTTACTAGAAATGTTCTATACATTTCTGTGGTGTTTATCTAACTGATACTTTATTATTAATATTTGATATTATCTGGCATGATTATTATAAACTGGGATTCAGTAATATAGTCATTTTATTCCCATGCATTGAAATCAGAGTGTATATGTGCATTTAAATGTGAAACTCTATATGGGACATAGGTTCCATCATTTTTTCATCATTATAAAAATATAATCCTTATTATAAGCAGGGCATGGGTATTGCTGAAAACATTTGATTTCAACATGAGAAAGAATTTGGGTGGCAGACAAATAGTATTATTCAACCAATTTTGATTTTCCCTGCATACACTATATCTTATATAAATAATAATGGGTTATAAAATACAACAATTTGGAATATCTTTTTCTACATTTAGAACTTAATTTTGTTATGTTACTGAGCTATTTCTAATTATAAATATTTATTTAATAATCACAGAATTAATAATCAAATTATGACTAAAATTTGTGAAAAATTTAATGTTCTATGGCACCTAAAACATGCATTAATAAATGTATAAACTTTAATGTTGGTCAAGTGACCATATATGTTAAACGTAACATAATATAAAATTGTCTACAATGTTTCATTCATATAAGTATTTTGACATATTTATTCATAAATATTGATACATAAGCTATCATTAATAGTAAAGAGTTTTCCTGGATCATCAAACAAAAATATAATATCCTAGGAAGATCTTTTAGAGCAAATATGAAGCAGAAATAATGTGATTGTCAAGAAATCACTACTCTTCTCTACTAGTATTTCACTGTTCTTAATTTTAGGAGAGTGCATGTATTTTATGAAATTATTTTTCTGGAAAGTAAAATTATCACTTTATTATTTTCTGGAAGGATTTAGACTATCCTTTTAAAAGTCATTTCACTACAGCTTTATTAATTAGGAAAAACAATCTGTTAACAACATTTATAAGGACTATGTGTTGTTTTCAATTATACACATCAGTGAATCTCTGAACTAATTTAAAAAATATGAACTTAATTGTTGTGTACTCTGGTAGACCAGAAAAAGTCTCTTTGCCCCTTAAATGCATTTTCAGAAGAAGCTTAAAATGGGACCAACCCTATTTATGAATTATTCTGTGTTGTCTATTTTCATAGGAAAATTATTGTTGTTACCTCTTTATCTCTTCTGAACACAAATATATGATAGGCATTTTTGTTTTTGGAGTTTTTGGCCAGGGCTAGGTTTGAACCCGCCTCCGGCATATGGGGCCGGCACCCTACTCACTGAGCCACAGGCGCCGCCCCATGATAGGCATTTTTAAATCATATAAATTAGTACTAAATTTGTGTTTTTGTGTATTTGCCGATAATTTCCTGGTGGGAAAGTTTTCCATGAATTCACGAACAAATACGGTATTTGTTGTTGTTTTTTAAAATATTTGTTTTTTCCTTTGCATCTTCCCAGTGTCTGGAGACAACATCAAGTGTTTAATCAGCCTCATTTGAACTGTCCCATGGTAGAGGCATTCTGTGTTACTGTAACAGGATTATAAAAACTGAAACTAGGATTTAGCCAGAATTACAACATAAATCTTTCCCATTAATTCCTTTTCTCACTTGCAGCTGCCTCTCATTCACCTGTATCTTCAAAGGGGTGTAAAAAGATTAAATTAGCTTTGTATTTGAGATCAATTGCTTAAAGAGGTGATGTCAAGTTTTATCTTTTCTTCTTTACATCCAAACAGATTCTTTTATCCCCCACTGAATTAGTATCACAACCACTTAAAAAAAAATCACTAGAGTCAGTGAAAGATATCCAGGACTTAATCCCTACTGTACTGAACTCCATCAATTGATTATTTCTGATGCTGCAACAAACTTATGAAATACTCAATAGTTTTACTTTCCTCTAACTGTAGCTCCTTTTTCTGGACATGAGTTTAAAATAGTTAAAAGGGCTATATAATAACACAGTTAAAACAAAAATGGTGTTAAAAGATTGTAAGTATGCATGTACATAATACTTCCTAATTCTTTTCTTTTTCTTACAAATTAATGTAAGTTACAACATTTTTGGTAAATGGAATAATCAGTCCAGTGTTATCATTTGCGTTAGCTATTACAGGTGTCAGTACTTTTATTTTGCCTATTGTATTTCGTGTCAATTGACGATGAAGAGAAATGGGGTCTCAGTAAGGCAGTTATAGCAATAGGAAATATTTTGAGAGTGTGCTATGCAAATTTGAAGTCTAATAGCTATACAGTGAACGGAAGCAAAACTATCAAAATAGAGACTCATGCTTTAAAAATAATGCAAAAGATCCTTGTTCAAGAGTAATCAGCTGAGAAATCTCAGAGAAATACCAAAAATATCTAATATATGAGCTATTGATTCTGGTAAAAGCATAATGAAAAGATGGCATAGAGTACTCTCCTGGAAAAACAAAGTGGTTATTTTAGTCTGTTATATTTACATACTAGGAATTTTGAACTCTAAAAATATATACCCAGTTACATCTAAGTATAATTCTGTTTCTGATACTAGACTGTGAACTCCTTGAGGGTAGTAACCATGCCTTCTCTCTCTCTGGAGTTCAGTGCCAAGGGTAGGTAGGAGCTCAGACAAAGCAAAGCAGGAGGGATTAGTGGAACCAAGTCTCTTATGAAAGGTAGATTTTTTTTTTAGATACATAATTTGCTTTTTTTTCTTTTTTTAAATTAAATCATAGCTGTGTACATTAATGCAATCATGGGGCACAATGTGCTGGTTTCATACACAATCTGAAATATTTTCATCAAACTGTTCAACATAGCCTTCATGGCATTTTCTTAGTTACTGTGTAAAGACATCCGTATTCTGCATTTAGTAAGTTTAACCTATACCCTTCTAAGATGCACCATAGGTGTGGCCCCACCAATTATCCTCCCTCCACCCATCCTCCACCCTCCCCTCCCTTCCCTTGCCCCTTTCCCCATGTTCTTGTGCTATAATTGGATTATAGCCTTCATATGAAAGCTATAAATTAGCTTCATAGTAGGGCTGAGTACATCGGATACTTTTTTTTCACCATGGAATATTATGCAGCCTTAAAGAAAGATGGAGATGTTACCTTTTTCATGTTTACATGGATGGAGCTGGAACATATTCTTCTTAGCAAAGTATCTCAAGAATGAAAAGTAGATTTTGAATCCCACTACTCACATCCCTACCAATGGGTCAGAGAGAGTGGGGGTCCCCTGGGTAGAGCACAGTTAGTTGAGAGCAAAGTTGCTGGCTCCATCATTACACAGGCCAGCCAGCTTTCAACTACCTCGATAGGTGAAGGGTATATTATGTGAGGTTCTGGGTTTAATATATATTTTTAGGTCAACACATCAGTCCTACGGTTTCTGGATAAAGGAATAAAATCCTGGTGAGGAAGGAATGTAATCATAGTTTCCCACAAAAGCAATTTTAGTAAAGACTTACCAGGACCAATGCCATCCCCCTTTTTTAAATGACATCTCTCTGTGAATCATCTTTCTCTCCAGGTAGTTCTGAAGTGACTTTTCCCAACTACTTTGGAGGCAACAAAGACTTCATTTGGGAAATATTGGCTGAGTGAGCTGGTGACTCACATCTCAGATGCATTAATAAATGTTGAGAAAACAAACAAAAAAAATGCAAAATAGTTGTTATAGATCAATTTCATTATGAGAAAGAAATATGAACATGGAAGAAAGGTGATTTTTTTGCCATGTTATCTGACATTCCACTGACTGAAATTTCTTTCAAAACTAAGACTGTTACAAGAGCACAGATAGAAGAAAAGTTTGTTTTCACAAGCACAACATGCTACAAACTATCTTCTGTCCTTCTATGTTTCTCACCGTAGAATTTTCATTTATTCTCATGGTTTCAATAATGAATTACACACAAATTATTTAAAAATCTGTATCTGCCCACACCTCTCTGTCCTGAGCAACAGATTTATATATTCCAATCTTTAACATCTCTACACAAACTTTACTATATCATTGCTGTTCCTCTTTCAGAGTTCCCCATCTCCGGGGATGACATTATCAATATTGGACTACTACTCAATCTTGGCAATTGTATTTTGTGAAGACTCTTAAAAATGTCTCTCTCCCCTCCCTATTGATGGCCTTTACTTCTCACTTTTTGTAACACTTGCAGTAGCCTCCAAAAGTTTCTCTTGGCTTTCCGATTTGTCTTTTCAAATCTATTCTCCTACTCCAAATGTGATTGTATCATTCTTCTATTTGAAATCTTCCAACAACTCCTCAGAGCTTAAGAGCTAAAGGGTCTAACCTGCCATAGGAAATCCTCCATGACCTAATATCTGCCTATACTTTGTCATTGCTCCCTCCCCTTTTCTCCCCTTCCCTCTCCTCCCCTCTCTTCTTCTCTCCTCCCCTCCCCTCTCCTCTACTCCTTCCTTTCTCTCCTCCGATACACATGGACCATCAACTCTGTGCTAGCCCTTGTTATTGACACTAGAGCTACAAAAGTGGACAAGGCAAAACACTGTGCTAATGGGATTATAGTCTTTGGTAGGCAGACTCACAATAATTGAACAATAAATTAAAAATAAAATATGCCAGGTGGTGATAAATGCTAGTAGGGAAATTTTTAAATATATCAGTTTAGGGGTTTGCCTAGGGTATTAGATGACTCAAGTAAATTTTTTTTACATGTTTATCCCCTAGTTTCTTCAGTAACATGGCTTTCAATGAGAATAATGAAATAAATAGTGATGATAATTATTTTAAATTATTTTAATTCATTCCTATAAAACAAGAAATGAACAATTAAAACAAAATATTCTAATATTAAGAATATAGGGGTGGTGCCTGTGGCTCAAAGGAGTAGGGTGCTGGCCCCATATGCTGGAGGTGGCGGGTTCAAGCCCAGCCCCGGCCAAAAACCACAAAAAAAAAAAAAAGAAAGAAAGAAAGAAAGAAAGAAAAAGAAAAGAAAAGGAAATTAATTTGTCAAAGGGACACTTGCACTGGCACGTTTATTGCAGACCTATTCGCAATAGTTCAGATGTGGAATCAACAGATGAATGGATCGAGAAGATGTGGGACA
>CAUYRH010061951.1:0-38874 GCA_963574655.1 Perodicticus potto
AGCGTTACTTCATGTGTTTGTAGGCCATGCACCTGTCTTCTTCAGAGAAGTTTCTGTTTAAGTCTTTTGCCCACATAGAAATGGGGTTATTTGTTCTTTTCTTATTGATTAGTTTGAGTTCTCTGTGGATTCTAGTTATCAGACCTTTGTCAGGAGCATCACCTGTGAAAATTTTCTCCCATTCTGAAGGTTGTCTTTTTGCTTTGCTTACTGTGCTCTTGGCTTTGCAGAAGCTTTCTAGTTTGATCAGATCCCAGTAATGGATTTTTGGTGTTACTTCAATTGCCCAGAGGGTACTCCTCATAAAGTATTCTCCCAGGCCAATTTCTTCAAGTGTTTTCCCTGCACTCTCTTCTAGTATTTTTATAGTTTCATGTCTTAAGTTTAAATCTATTATCCAGTGAGAATCAATTTTTGTTAATGGTGAAAGGTGTGGATCCAGTTTCAGTCTTCTATAGGTCACCAGCCAGTTCACCCAGCACCATTTGTTAAATAGGGAGTCTTTCCCCCACTGAATATTCTTGATAGGCTTATCAAAGATCAAATGATGATAAGTAGCTGGGTTCATTTACTGGTTCTCTATTCTGTTCCATATATCTACTTCTCTGTTTTTGTGCCAGTACCAGAAATTTGGAGAATACCCAAGGAACTAAAAGTAGACCTACCATTAGATCCTGCAATTCCTCTACTATGTATATGCCCAGATGATCAAAAATCATTTTACAACGATGACATTTGCACCAGAATGTTTATTGCAGCCCAATTCATAATTGCCAAGACAGGGAAATAGCCCAAGTACCCATCAACCCATGAATGGATTAACAAATTGTGGTGTATGTACACCATGGAAGACTATGCAGCCATAAAAAGATGAATACTTCACATCTTTTTTGTTTACCCGGATGAAGCTGGAACATATTCTTCTTAGTAAAGTTTCTCAAGAATGGGGAAAAAGTATCCAATATATTCAATACTATTATGAAATCAATATATAATTACCTACACATTCATATGAATGGTAAAACATACCTATAGTCCAGAAAGTAGAAGAGAAAGGAAAGAAGGGGGGAAGGAAGTGGAAAGAGAGAAAGAGGCATGGTATTTTGGGGGACCTCACCTAATGGGCATGATGCAAAGGTAAATTTCAAAACTATTAAGAAAAGAGTGTAATTGTGATGGATGTGTTAATCAGTTCAATGTAAGCATTTCACATTGTATATCAAATCAGTACACTGAACTCCATAAATGCATCATTGTACACAGTAATGATTTAATAAAAACAAAAAGCCAAAAACACCCCAATATTTAATTATTAATAGATGAAAAATATTATTAGGAATTGAACACAGAGTCTGGACAAAGGGAGACAGTAATTATAGGATCAATTTGGATTCATTTTCCTGACTTTGAACACAAAGTGTGATATCCTGTCACTTTAATATTCTAAAGCCTGACTTGTTAAATCTCCCCTCCCCTCACACCTGCTGTGCTGCAGCTGGCAGGAGGCCTTGGAGCTGTTTTCTGCCAGAACAGGGCTGTGTGCTCTGGGAGAGTGGTTTTTGGGAGTTAAGAATGTGAATTCTTTAAACTTTGTCTAACCACAGGAAGACTTGTTCTAGACCAGATAAGGAAAAGAAAATATCTCTTTAGTTCTGTCATCTTGCTTGGGCTGGAGGAATCTACCTGTTTCTACACAAGGCTGAGGTATTAAAACATCACAGCTGTTGTGTGTGACTGTGGCTCAGCTAGGATTTTGTCCTTGAGTTGGCCTCTAATTGGCTTCCTTATCAAGACTTACATTAAAATCACAATACTTTGAAACAGTAAAAAGTAATAAGTAAATCCATACAATTAACATAATCAGTTGTCGAGTTAGTCTCGCTATAGAAATGCAAGCGCAACAAGAACCATGACTGGATTATCTGCCTTGCTTTCATAAGATTCAGGATTGTAACACTGATGGCTGAAATAAATACAGAGCTAGCCTGATGCTCAGGTGGCATACTGGAAGCCTCCCAAAGAAGTGTGTGCCGCCTCCTGAGCCCTGCTGCTCTTCAAATTATCTCTTTGTCTCTGTCTATTATTTCTCTAGATTAATTCTCTGTAACTCTCATTCATAAATTTCACTATTCATTTTCCTTGGTCTCTCAAACTAACAGGCCACTAGGAAGTAAATACACTATGTGTTGTGGTTGGTTCCCAACAGTACAAAATAGGGGAACTGAAAAAGTCTATCTTTTCAACAAAATCGCTGTTAAAAAGTTACAACTCAAGTGATTCCCTTGTAAAAGTTACGTGGCAGCATATTTAACAGCAAAAATGTCAAAGCCATTCACTGATGGTGAGTCTAGTAAGCAATGCATGGAAAGCATGGCAGATACAATTTGTCCTGGGAAAAGGGGGGATTTTAAAAAATCAAGTTGTTTCAACAGACTATAGCCAGGCAATTAAGGGAACTGGAAAATCTGTTAAAAGAAATTTGGAGAGGAAAGTTGCTAACTTAAAATTTTATGGTTTGGTGATGAATGGACACCATCACCATCCATCCATGTGTGAGACTCCAGTAGGCTAAAACCTGTAGTGAAAAAGATAGTTAACATGGTGGGCATCCTTCAGTGGATGGCACTTATACAGATGCACTTTAACTACCTTTTTTACTACAGGTATTGATGACAAATATAATTGTCATGTTGATGATGAATAGAAAGGAGAACTAGCTCCTTTAGTGCCATTGAAAGACACAAATAAATCAAAAGACTTACACAAAGCAGTAAAAAATATGTTAAAGTGATTTTCTTTGTCTGTTGTCAACATATCTGATAAAGTTGCTGATGCTGATGGTGCCCCGGCAGTGGTACATAAAAGAAATGCACCTGTAAAATTAATAGAAGACAGAGCAATTGTCACCCCAAACTCATGTGTGATGAAGTATTATGGCATGGTACACCAAGATAATTCATGCACAAAAACTTAAAAAATTAATAACATGCAAATCATCGCTATGACTGTGAATTTCATGAGGGCCAAGTGATTGAATTGTCAACAATTCTAGGAATTTCTTAAAAGTATTGATGCCTCAGTTGATCATTGATGCTAAAGTATTGATGCTGACTGAAGTATTGATGCTGACTAAGAGCACATCATTTACTTTTTGGAAATAAGGTGGCTAAGTTGAGGCCAAATGTTTAAAAGATTTTATAATTTGTGATGTATTATCAAGTGATTTATGGTATCAAAAAGCAAATTTGTGCCAGAACTTGAAAATGAGACCTGTTTTCTAGATTTGTCATTTTCAGTGAATTTAAAGACTCATTTAAATGAGGTAAACTTGTGTTTTCAAAGTGAAAATCAACTTATTAATATAATGTTTCAAACCATAACAGTGTTCCAAATGAAACTGAATTTATGGCAAACTCTCATTAAGGCAAACGATTTTATGCATTTTGACATTTTAGATAAACATGGTCCCATGAACTTTGAAAAATATACAGCCTTGCTTTTCGATTTAATACAATAATTTAAAAACATTTTTCAATGTTTCTGGGAAAATAATATTTTGGTGCACCTGTGCCTCCATTTTCAGTTAGTATAAATGTTACCTGCTAATTCTCAAATGGAATGCATACAGCTGCAATCTGACACTTAACTTTAAGAAATGTTTGATCATGTCTCTTTACTAAACTTTTATAGGTCATATCTTTGAGAGACAAACATCCCCCACTTCACAATCAAGCCTGTGAATAAAGCATTTTCATCACATTCGGCAGCACCTACATTTGTGAGCAACTATTTTCAAAAATAAAAGCAAATTGGTAAAATCAGAACCAAAATATCTGAAGAGCACCTCGAGACTAAATGAGAATTGCAACTATTTCCTTGATGCATTCATTTATAAGATACAATGCCAAATATCTCACTAGTTTTATGTTGCCCACTTTTCTCCCCGTTTATAATAAAAAAGAACCACCAAGAAGTTTTATTACTTAGGTATGTACATTTTCTATATTAGTGATCACAAACTTGGGACCTATTTGATGATTTTATTTAAAAGACTCTTGAATGGACTGCTGAATAATTGGGATAATGATGTGAGGCCTTACGTGTTTATATGTGTTGGGGGATATCACAAAGATTATGCATGAACCCTTTTCTTATGCTAATCAGCCTTTGTTAGTATTTATGTATTTAATGTGTGGCCCAAGAAAACTCTTCTTCCAACGTGGCCCAGAGAAGCCAAATGATTGGACACCTCTCCTCTAATATCTTTATTTCTATTATAAACATGGTCTCAACTTGTGGTTCTTATACACAGTCCCAAAACCTTAAGAAATTTACCATGTATTAATGTTTCCTTGAGTTATTGTAACTGGAAAGGAACATCTGTTTTCTACAGTGAAAATGACAGATAAAAGTACCAAAAGTTAAATCCAGAAAAAGAGCCTGTAAAGATATGTGAAAGATAGAGCAAAAGGTGGTAGGATGAATTGAGGAACGTTTCTAAAGTAGAGATTCAAAATTACTTAATAAACAAAAGCACACGGAATGGAGAAGTATTTTATTTTATTTATGCCCTGAGATTATGCAGGTATTAATTGTTTGACTCTGCAGGATAAATTCTGTTAATTAACTCTACATGCTATAATGAATGAAGGGAGAAAATGTGCTCATTTAAATAAATATTAAAAGCCGTTTAATTAACTTAAGAACTTTAAATAGGAACCTTTTAATAAAGTGGAAATAATAGGCTTAAAGGTAGTTTTAGTTTTATGACTATGACATTATTTGTTTTATTCTCAATTAAATATGGTGAGACTTTTTAAAATGTATTTTTCAATTTTTATTAATTTTATTAATGTGAAAATTAATATTATCCACAAGTCACAATTGAATCAAAATTATAATCATGGCAACTAAATAATACATACACAAAAAACTTTTAGCTGTAGTTCACCCTGAAATAAAATGCAGCATATAAAATTCATATAAAATTGTATTTGATATTCATATTAAGTCCACAATTTAATTCTCTTTGCAGTATTTAATGAAACATCAATTTTTAAACACTGTGCACACATTGTAAATTTACATTTTAGAGCAATGATTGCCTTTCTTTTAATATGGCTGATGTTTATAAAAAAAAAGCAAGTAACAAATTTATTAATCTGTAGTATATTTGCTTGTAAGTAAAATCTTGTAAGGTTGATTTTGGGTTTAACTAAGCATGAAAATCTGCACTTGGAAAATGAAAATATATTAAATTGAAATATAAGTTTATTCACTGAATACCATAATTGAATTATAAACTTTTCACTTCAAAACACATCTCTTTTCCTATAAACATGCAGTGTGTATTTGCCTAAATATTTACACGTATTCTTTTGTATCTATACATATATTTTATATGTACGTATGCATGCAAAACATATATACTTAGGAATAATTAGGTATAATGCAGACTGTTATTAACATATATTGTAAAATTTTAAGCAATAGCCTGAAATTATTTTGGTAAGTTCTTCCTATTTCTATTCTTCAAGCTATAATTTTTGAAAGTTTTGAAAAAGGTGATTTATTACTTGTTAACATGCTTTAGCACATTACATGTATGCACTCTTAGTTATACGTTTTTAGGAAAGTTATACGTATGCACTGTTAAAATGAAACACTTGCTGCCTTTTAAAAACAAAAATCCACTCACTAATGAAATTTACTAAAATAGATTGTATGTTTGTATATGTAAGTACTATAATACTAACTGACTTTAACATTGAAAACAATGCCATTTAATAATGATATTGTATATTGAAAATTTAGTAGCAGAATAGATTTTAGGTGTTTTCACTACAAAGGAAAGTAATTATAAGAAATGATGGATATTTTAATGTGTGAGCCATAGCAGTGGTATCATTATGTGTATGGCATTATATATTTGAAAACTATGTCATTTGCCTTAAATACATACAATACAATAAACATTGTAAACAAATATTTCAATTAAGTTATTATCCTCTAGATGTTTCAGCTAATTAATTCATATTTTAGAGAACTGACTGTTCAGTTCCTGAGCTAATTAACTCATTATTCTTTTGATCTTGAGCAAGGTAAAAAAGAACACAATGCACATCTTCTAGTGTGAATGTCCTGAATTTTCCTGTGTTCTGATTTTCTTTTCATAGTATCTATATTTCCTCATCCGTAGCCACTATCATCCAGTAGCAGGAAAAATGGTCTCTGACAGGCTCTACAGAGCAGTAACCTCAAGCAATGTGAACTTGGAATGTTATATATAAAAATGATTTTATGGGAGAAAACCAGTGATGATTACTCTATTTTAAAAATGTTTTTAAGACTCAATTTCTTCATTAAGTCAGTGAGAGACGAATTTACTTTTAAAAGTCATAGTACTTTTTAATAAGTGAAGAAAATACTTCAAGTCGACTCAGTCTCCCCTCATATTATTTTCTAACTGCATTTCTAATTCATGAAATATCATGTAGAAAGTTACTTAGGAGATTTAGCTTGCAATAAGTTGCAGAAAGTGCTTCCAGAAGAAAAACAATCTACAATCTGGATCTAATTAAAAATGTTCATAATTAACTCCGATAATAAGTTGTAACATCTCTCATGTGAAAGTAGGTTATTGCATCGGATATAAGATATACCAGCAAACATAGCTTCTAAAATAACAGAACACAGAAGATCAATATCCCTAAGTAAAGTTACTTGAAAGAAATGGCTTTTAAACTTTTTGCTAGAAACAATTAATTGATATCAACAAAAAAATTGTTTCTTGAATATATGAATACAATTAATGAGTTGATTAGAAATGAAGTCTATGTTTTAAACAGTTTTCATTTACTTACCAATTATTGCCCAGTTTTTCCCCAAAGAAAAATTAACTAAGGATATTTTATATGTCTTAGAGTTTTACAGTTCTTACAGTAAAACATTGACAAGTCTATATTTGAGGACCATTAGTTACATTTTCTCATGACAAATTTGAGGAAAATTTATTTTGTATGCCTTTTGGCATGATCCAGCCCTTTGGTTTAAATTAGAAAAAAAATAAAGGTCAACACTTTGATTTGCCTATATTATTAAAATTAATAAATCATAATTCTCATCCCTCTTAGGCCTATGTTCTTCATAAGGATAATGGAAATATTCATTGTCCTGCTCACCTTTTTACTTAATTTCATTGAAATACATATATTTTACTGAGGATTTGAATTCAAAGGCAAGGTTAAACTTGACTGATTTGTAAATCTCTCTAGCATACAATTTGTTTTACATGGTTTGATTAGTGTTTTTCCTAGTCATGACTAATGTGGCTATAATCAAGTAATGATTTTGAAAAATTGCTTTATTATTTTTTAGTTTGGCTGTTTCAATGTGCTAATCTGTGTACTGTGAAACACTCAGCTTGAAACTATTGGGAGTCCATGTACTTCAGTGTATTCTAATGAAAATACAGGGACAATAACTATTTATCCTTTTTATTTTTTGGCTTTTTTGAGAAGATAAAGTAAGGGTAAATGTAAAGTTATCTTTAATATGTATTATGCATTTATGTATCATTTGTAAGTTAATGTGGAAGGACATAATTTCTCATGAACCTACTATATTAAAGAATTTAAAAGAAATTGGAGATAATTCTAACAGATGGTTTTGATACACTGTAGACCACATTTCTTTATGTATCATAAACAGATGGCTCATAGTAATACCACTTTTTACTATCCACACTCTTGTGTAATTCTCTCCACTTGAGTGTGAGTTGAACGTAGTGACTACTTTTAAAGAATAGAAAACCAAAAATAATAGATTGTCACTTCTGTAATAAGTAGACAAAAGATATTGACTTCTATCTTTTTTCTAGCTCTCTCTCTCTCTCTGTCTCTCTATTGCTTTCTTGACTTGGATGCTTTGATGAAGCAAACTGCACATTGACGAAATTATCATGGAAAGACAAGAAGGAAAACTTATAGTTATCAGTCAGATATGAACTGAGGTTTATGGTTCAATTAGACCTTTTGTTCAGTCAGCTCCCAAAGAACTGGATTCTACCAACAATCATGTAAATCAATTTAGAAACATACTCTTCTCCATTTAAGCTTTAAGATAACTGAGGCCCTGGCTGACATTTTGATCACAAACTTTTCAGAGACATTGAAGCCCATGCCCTAGATAAACTGTGTTAAAATTCCTAACACGCAGAATCTTTGAAATAATAAATGCGTGTTGTTTACATCAGTAAGTTTTGGGATATTTTGTTATACAACTTTTTTTTAATTTTTACTTTTTTCCTATTTGTTAAAACAGAACAGGATAGTGTGGTTAATAAATCTTTACTGTGGTAAATAAATCTTTAGAGAGATAAAGTAGTTCAAATATTTTACTAGAGTGTGTTTTTCCCATATTTTAAAATTTCAACATCTTAAGATGGTACAAATATTTTTATTACCTGCATATCTTTTGTAATTTTTGAGTGGAGGCTATTAGTACAACCCAAATATCTTTTGTCTCTAGGAAACACGTCTAACTCACAAAAATCTGTGTTAAAGTCTGAGAAGCACTACCATACAGAAAACTGGAAGAAAATTGCTTTAAAAACACCGAGCATAAGTAAAACTCAGAGTCTGCTCCGTCAGTGTCACAAGAGTAGTGTGGTTGGAGGTGGTACATGAGGTGTATATTCCAGGAGATGAAATTGGTGAAAGAGGGAAGAACTTTATTGCTCAGTCATTTGAAGGACAATGTACGTCAAACAAGGAAAACAGGATGGCAATAAATGTAAGGTGGTAGATTGTGAAGCCAGACAAGTCTCAGAGGAAAATTCATGATTAGAACATGCCTTTTAATTTTCTGAATGTATAAAAGATCTCAACAAATGAATACGAGTCATTTTTTCATGCATGAATTCACAATTTAAGTTATTGTTCTTTACCATATAATATGTAGCGATGTCCAAATAACTTATTTAATGATGTAATTATTAATCAGTATGAACTATTTTTTTTTTAATTTCAGATAGATATGAGGGTATGAATGTTTATGTTATTCTGTTTTCATTTCTAAGGTAAAGCTCAAGTTGTAGCTGAGCCCTCCACCCAGGGAGCATGCTGAACACTCTCACGTTGTACACATTAGATGAGATCCCACCAGGCGACTTCCATTCTCCCCCCTTCCCTCTCCTTTCTCTCCCCTCCTCCTCATTCCACTATACTTGTGCTTTTCTTTCTCATGGCCTTGTAGTTGTTTTACCCATGAACAAATTAACAAACTATGGTTTTATGTATACTATGGAGTATGTATGATTCAGCTCTAAGAAAACATGGAGACTAAAATTTTTTTTTATTCAACTACATTTTATTTGAAATAGATTTTCATTATTTTACTTTTGGGGGGAATTTCTTGTTCATTTCCCTGGCACATGTTGCAGAACTGTTAGAGTCAATAGATTTACCAGAGCTTTATGTCATATAGCTTTAAAATATTTTCTGAACTTGTTTGAATGTTAAGAATATTAATAACTTTTAATTTCTACTTATTGACTTTATTCTCCAAAATATTCAGCTTAATTCCTTACTCATTTTATCTCTATTTTTCTGTGATAAAATCCTGAAATTAAAGGAAATTTAATTCCTAAACCGTTAGACTAGTCATTTTATGTATTTTTTCTAATTATCGCTTCCTTTTTCTCAAGTGATTAGATTCAGCTTAGGTTATTAGGCATTTCACGTGGAAAATAGGAGTAAATTACAATCTTCCTTTCAGTCGCTTCTAGTTTAATTCGCAGCCTCAATGGATAGCAGACTTACTTCCAAGTGTGCTCTGTAAGTTGAGCTATAATTTCTTCATGTCTGGACTTACATTTCCCTATATTTGTATTTTAATATTAAGTTAATCCATCTTTTAAAAGTGAAAGATAAGCAAGGGAAAAGAAATTGAGGAGTTTTTTTTCTTTCTCTGTTATTCTAGGCTGATCTACATTGCCATATTTAACTGTCTTTCTTAGTTATGATGATGGTTAGTTTTCATTGTCAACTTGGCTAAGCTACAGTACCCAGATATTTAAGCAAATACTAATCTGAGTGTTGCAGTGCAGGTGTTCTGCGGTTGTGGTTAACGTCCACGTGTAGTTGACTTAAAGATGTCACTTAATGGGAGTGAACCTACTTTAGTCAGCTGAATACTTTGAGAGCAAAAACTGAGATTTTCCTGAGAAGAAATAATTCTGCCTTGAGACCACAAAATCAAATCCTCCCCCAATTTCCAGGTTTCTCTAATGATTTCAGACTTGCCAGACTCCGTAATGGTAAGTGTCCATTCTTTAAAATAACTCTCTCTACTTCTCTCTCTATATGTGTGTGTCTGTCTGTCGTGCATCTATTCTGTTTCTCTAGAGAACTCTAAATAATCTAACTATACTACTGGTTACACAAAATTGTATCTTTCTCTCGCAGCTATGTATATAATAATGTGCATTAAAGCCATCTCAAAATTCAGTAACGTAAAAGAAAAGGCATTTAATGCCGTGGTCACACGTCTGTCCTTCGGCTGCTGTTGGTTTGCTTATCTTGGCAGGGATGAGCTGGGCTTGGCTCCAAGCTCTGCATTGGGTCCGTGTATCATTCAAATGTGTCTCCTTGGACCAGAGAGTTATTTTGCTTCGTTTTTTCTCATTTTAATGGCAGAATGCAAAAGATAGCTGAGCAGAAAATAAGATAGCTTTTATCTTCTTGGCTTAGAAATGTTGTACTGTAACTTCAACTGCATTCTCATGGCCAAATTAAATCACATATCCAAGCAAGTTACCTAGAGAGCTGAGAGGTATACTCTCCCTCTAATAAGAGATCTTCAGTCATAGGGAAGAGAGCTTGGGATCACCAACAAATAAAAATTTGAAACAATATTGCAATTTATCACAGATTTTGTGTACCCACGTGTATTTGCAAAATGTTACAGTCTGTATCTCCCTTTTTAGAAATAGTTACAATCTGTTTAGCTTAGTAACAAATTAATAAATAATTTAAGGAGCATTAATATTGCTGACTTTATATAAAATAGCATTTCACAGACCTTTTTCTCATAACATATATTTGTTAATATCACACTGTACTTATTGCTCTGCAGAAATCGTGTAAAAAAGAATTGTTCTACAATCTAAACTCAGTTAATTTGTTGTTCCTATAGAGTTTCTTAATATTTGAATGTGTGAAAAATTACCCATTGGTAAAAAATTCACAAGAAAACTTTATTGTTCATAAAATCTGCATAGTAATAAAGAAAACAGAAAAATTCCCATTCTAAATTTTAAAATTTCAAAATTATAAGCATTCTTTTTTTACCTAAATGTACAAAAATTATCGTCTCAGTGAGATAAGTGAGGATTTACTACACAAAGATAGGAAGATAAGACCTCATAAGACTCAAAACTAGGGGAGAAGGCCTTTTACCCGAGAATCATGTAACTTCACATATGCAACTGGCTATAATATTTATCAACTAAAATATTGAGAAAGCTAAAAAATATGTAATTATGTATTCACATAATCAAAATATTTAAAAAGTTCTATAAAGATGTCAGAATTATCTAGAGAATGAAAACATTAGAGATATTTGATATTTGAGCCAAGATATTTAATACTTGGAATATGTAATATGAACTATTAATTATGAAAAAGATAAATAGTTTCATCAAACTTTGATTCATAAAGTTATATTTGCAGAATACGAAATCAACATATAAAAATCAGTCACATTACTATACTCTAATATCAAACTATCTGAAAGAGAAATCAAGAAAAAAATCACATTTACAATACTTAAAATAAAATAAAATACTAGGGACAAATTTAACTAAGGAGATAAAATATCACTACAATAAGGACTGTGGAACACTGACTAAAGAAATGGAAAATATATAAATTAAACAAATAAAGGTATTTTGTGTTTGTGATAGGAAGAATTTATATTGTTAAAAATGTTCATGGTACCAAAGTGATTCATAGATTCAATGTAAATCCTATCAAAATACCAATAACATTCTTCATGGAAAGAGAAGGAAATACTCCTAAAAATATTATTTACAACAAGATTAATGGAACTGGAGGACATTATATTAAGTGAAATAAAACAGGCCCAGAAATATAAATTTTGCACGTTCTCACTCATAGATGGGAGATTGAGGATCTCATGAAGTTGGAGAGTAGAACACTTGTTACCAGAGGCTGGAAAAGTTATTCATGGGGAGGGATTCAGTGGTGACAGTAAATGATAATAGTTTGCTCATAAGAAGTAAATTTGAGGGGAAGAAATTGTTATTTAGTGGATGCATTAGTTTAATAATGTTCTCTCCTTTATTAGTTAGCTTTGACCATCAATTGTAGGGAGAAAATGAGGGAAAGAAAATTCTTTACCTTTTTGTGGCTACTTTTGGTACGGCTGAGGGCAAAATAAATTTTTTTTTCATTAATTTTAGAACAAGTCTGTAAAGAAGTTGAATAAAAAATGACTCTCAGTTTACTCTCTACTCAAAGCTATTTTTCTCGTCTCAGGCTTGGTTTATATCTTGTATATACAATGTAGTTCATCATAGGAAGTGTCAAGAGATTAAATGATGTCACTTTCATCAGGTTCTCCTTAGCAAAGTGTCTCTAGAATGGAAGAAAAAGTATCCAATGTATACATCCCTAATATGAGGCAAATTTATATCTTTCAAGTGTAGGCTACAGCCCACTTATTGCACAAGAAGATAGGGAAAGGGGAGAGGAAGGGAAGGGGAGGGCGAGGGAGGGTGGGGGGAGTGAGGATAGAGGGCGGGATCACACCTGTGGTACATATTTGAAGGGTTAGGAGAAAACTAAATACGGATCAAAATTGTTCTCACAAAGTAATGAGAAATTCTCTTGAATGTTATCGCAATCAGGTTGATGAAAATATCTCTGATTGTATCTGAAGCCCGTACACTGTACCCCATGATTGAATTATTGTACACAGCTATGATTCAATAAAAAATAAAATAAAATAAAAAATAAAAAATATATATGAATATTTAACATTTAAAAAAAAAAATGTGCCTTCTCCTAGGCTGTGTACGACTGCACAACTGTGCCCAGGTCCTCATCATTCCTTAGGCTCCTCCTAGTCTCCCTGCTCCAGCCTGGTCCCTGGTCAGTCCCTCATACTGCATTGGAGTTTACTTCCTAACAAAAGGAGCTGATGCCTGCCTACTTCGACCTCTTGCCCACAAGCCTTCCCATTGCTTACTCGAAGTCCTCTCAGTGGTTCCTTGAACAAAATTGTGCTCCCGCCTTAGGGCTTTTGGGCTTCTCTGTTCGTGCTTCCTAGATAGATATTCTCTCCCTGACACCCACATGGCTCATCCTCTCGCTTTCACTCAAGGTCATGCCCAATGTCAAGCCTTCCCTGAGCGTATGTGTCCACAGTAGCAGTCCACGGTATTAACCTCTGTCCCCTTGCTACTCTATTTTTCATTGCCCTCATCACTGCCTGATGTTATGTTATACATCTGATCTTTTATTACTGTCAACTCCACGAGGACAGAGACTTCTATCTTGCCCACAACTGTATCTGCAACAGCTAGCACATCAGATGTTCTCAATGAACATGTATTCAATTAAGTAAAATATACATTTCATTCACTCAGTTCCTCCCTCCCGCCCCACTGGAACCCCTCTTTCTCTCCAGAATTAAACCAACTCGCACGGCGTGACCTTCGGGGCTCGTGCTCCTACCCTTCCCTCCCTTTCTGGCCTTATTGCCTCTAGCGCCCCTCACCCCCGTCCACCTGCAGCATGCCCTGCACTCCACTCAAACCTGGTCACTCACCCCACTTCATGCCTGCGTGCCACATTCTATCACCATTTGTGAAAATCTCCCTAGTCTCTGAACGCTCTCGCCTCACAGTGAAGAAATGTTCTCCCTCCTGTCCCAGCCATTGATAGTTCTTCTGTCCTTTATTAGTGTGTATATCTTTTATCTGATGCCTTCTGTTATAAATTATTTCTCTATTTAACTTTCTCTCCCAGTGGACAAAGTGGAGGAACAGAATATTCACTCTGAACTTCCAAGCACATACAGCAAGGGTCTCAGACTCAAATACTCACAGAAGCCAGCCACAAAGTAAATGAAACACACAGTGTCTCAGTATGCTTGGGATGCCTTAACAAAATGCAGGGTGGTGTAAACAGAAATTTATGTTTTCACAGTTCTGGAGACCCAAGGTCCAAGTTCAAGGTGCCTTCAGGACTGCTCTCTGGGGAGGCCTCTTCCTAGCCTGTAGCCCCCTTCTCACTGTTCCTCACAAGTCCTTTCCGCTATGACAGGCAGAAGGAGAAAAAGGTCTCCAATGTCTCTCTGTCTTTCAAGGATGCCAGTTCCATCAGATTAGGGCTCTACTCTATGGCCTCATCTAACCTCAGTTGCCTCCTTGAAGGTCCTGTCTTTAAATACAGTCAAGTTAAGCGGTAGGACTTCAACATCCAGGAGGGAGGGAAAGACAGGCACCAGTCCACAGCAATGGGCAAGGTGGGACTTTCGGGCACGGAAGGACCATTCCCCATCCACGAGGGGAGTGGTTGGTCAGCCCAGCACAAGGTCCCTGGCCCAACACTCCATCCTGATATTCCCAAATCTTCATGGTTTGAAAGAAGCTGGAAATATGAAGGATTCTTAGATCAAACCTCTCACTTTGAAGTGTTACTAATTAATTAAAACATACTGCTTTAAATTATGTGAGCAAAACAAACCCTGTCCACAGGCAGGATCCGACCTGGGCACTAAGAGTTGGGGTGCAGTTTTTCAATTCTAGTGGCAGCACCCAGCCGAAGGCAAAGTCTTTCTTGTTAAGTGCTTCCTGAGAAAAGTGTCCTCTATTGTATGCTCCATTGTTTGAGAAACTCTGAAATGAAAATATTGAAGTGGAGAAGAAAATCTTGACTTCCGTTACACGAAGACTGCCTACTTCCCTCTTTCCCACCACAGTCACTGTCTGCCCTCCAGTCCTGGCACCGCTATGCAGCCACACAAACCCGGGCAGACCCGCGGAGTGCTGGGTCTAGTTCTGAGGTCTGCAATTAACACGGGAGAGAGAAGCTGGGGTCATTTGAGAAGAAAGCCACAGAAGTGATTAGAAGTCTGACAAATAAAGATCAGGAGAGGTTAAAAGAGCCAAGATAATTCTGCGTGGAGGAGAGAAGGTTACAGGGTTAGCTAGCAGCGGTTTTCAAGTATATAAAAGGCTCCTGCCTAGGACAGTAATGAGCTGTTCTCCCTACTGAGAACAGAACAAACAGAAAACAGACTCCAAATGCAGCATGTGAATTTGGATGTTTCTTTCTCTAACACAGGTATTTGTAAGGACTTTTGTATTTGAATGGACCTTTACAGTGGAAAAAGTTCTTTTTTGCATTCACTATTTCCTTCCTGATAGAATAAGCCACATGGTAAAAAAAAAAAACAAAAAACACTTTCATCTATATAAAAAGATGGTGATGTGATGCCGCTCAGAATGTAATGTTTCTACATTTACCTATAAGATCAGAAGCAACTGAAACATAAATTATTTTGATGACATGTTCAAGGTCAAAGAGCTATAAACATCTACATTTTCCTCTCTGCAGCTTTCCAGTTAGGTACCAAGAAAGCTAAATTTTCTCCAGTAAATGAGTAGAAGTGTGGAAGATATAAATAAATAAATAGATGCACATAAACAACCTATTCCTTAAGATGTGCAGAAGCTCCATCCTGCAGGGCATAGGTGAGCCACCTGCCCGGGGCAGCTGGGCATTTCCAAGGAACCTTGGTAGCAACTTGGATTTTATTAGTTTTCTAAATTGAAAAAAGAACAAGGATGACATTTTGTCTCTGGAACTCTACCCAGCCTGGCCTCCAAGGAAGCCCAAAGAAATAAAATCTTAATGTTTCCTCTGCACTCCCCCTCCTCTTTAGCCCCCACAACCCGCCTGTTCTGTGACACCTCCACCAATCTCACCAAGTACCCCACAAAGAAACTAATTACACCCAGAAATAAGCCTAAGGTATTGTTGCATCACAACCTTATTCTTGTGAGGATGTTCAACCAAAGCGACATGGCCTTAGTCCTCTTTTTTTTTTTTTTTTTTTTTTTAGTTTAGATTAATACTTAGTCCCCTTTTTAAGGATGTTGGTTGTGGAGCTGGGCAGGGTAGTTCACACATGTAATCTCAGCACTCTAAGAGGGCCAGGGCAAGGAGGATCACTTGAGACAGAGAGTTCAAGACCATCCTGGGCAACATAATGAGACCTTGTCTCTACAAAAATAAAAAATTAGCTAGGCATGGTGGCAGGCACCTATAGCTCTAGCTACTTGGGAGGCAGAGGTAGGAGGATTGCTTGAGCCCAGGAGTTTGAGATTGCTGCACTCCAGGATGAGCAACAGATGAGAGCTTGCTTCCCCACCCTACAACCCCCCCCCCAAAATCCATTGCCACAGAATTTACAGAAATCCCAAAATCAATTTAGAGGGTTTCCACTAATAGGTTTCAGATAAATACATGCCCTATTACTTCTCTTCATGCTGGTAAAATGTGCCCCTCCGGTCAGATTGTGGCATTTGTTCAATCTTGATCTCCCTCCTCCCCTTTCTATTCGTCTTTCCCCAAGATTTATTTCTTTACCCTGACAGTGCCTAATTATGTTTTTCTTCTTATTGGACTTTTAAAGGGCATTGGTATCATGTTTTAACATTATTTATTAATTTATAAGAACAAAATGATTCTCAACATTAAATCAAAAAGAAGAGTTAAGTTTTACTTGGTTTCACATGGTGAGACTAACAGGCATGCTAAAGGCTCAGACACAAAGGCCAGAACAGTATTAAACTCCTTACCACTTCACTTCTGAATAGTAAATTGCCCCTTGTCCCTCACAGAAATATGGTTAGAGAGTTAAAATTAGGGTTAGCACCTGTTAGGGATGTTTATGGATAGTCCAGGAAAACATAGATCAACTTCATCCTGGAGGGACTCTTTGAAAAGAAGCTGTGCCCTTGGGTATGACATGGTTTTTGAGCAGACTTTAAGAGAAGCCTGGGCACCCCAGGATCCTGGTAGCATTTGCTGAATTCAGTCTGGAGTGACCTGACCCAGGGATGACACTTGCCAGTTGGGTAGATTTGGAATTTGGTGGCTGGTTTGTCAAGCAAAGGACCATCCCTGGGACTGATGGCTCCATAAGAACCCAGGAATGGAATTATGTGCCTAGGATACACAGCTGGCACATAATTCTGCAGATCACTTCAGGCAGCAATAAAGACAAAGTACTTTATAATGTATTCATTCATTTCAATACAGTCACTCGTGTAGTTAGAAAGGGGTTCATATCAAGAAAAGATTGAACTTCATTTGAGAAGGAGAAATGTGTTTTCTTAAAGAGATTATCTTGGAAAACCAAATGAATGTATATGAGCTACTTCATTAAATCGTAAGTCAGTTTGGCAGGTGATCCTAATCAGCTTCTGGCAAAAGGGGGAATTAGAACAATTGGAAACAAATGAGCTACAGGGGGGCCTTGTTTTTTGTTTTTGGTCTCATTTGGATTATTATAGGCTATGTCAAATATATTTTGAAAAGTTTGTAGTAGATCATTCCAATAATTATATCTGGAGTTTCTAGAAAGCATTGAATATTTATATGATTCTCGTCTTAAGAAAGAAAATGCGGTTTCTAGGTTGCCCTCTTGGAGACACAACAGCTTCCTGACACTCCCCTTATCCAAAGGCTGTTCTCCCCTTCTCTGTCTCGGGGAAAAGATAAAGCACTAAGGAAAAGAAATGGACTCCTAAAATAAAGTGAAAAACCATCCAAAAGTGGTTTTTCCCACAAGGGTTGTTCTGGTCCTGCTAAAGAAGGTTTATGAATGAAAGAGGCACGAAGTGGCCCCCTGGCCTTGACCTCTCACCGTTCACCATCCAACAGGCTGTCTTTTCTAGGATGATCCATGTTTATGGCCAACTCTTCATTGTCTTCCCCTCTTTCCCCCAAATTAGTCTCCTTTTTGAACTTGCCTGTTTCACTTCATTAACCTATATTTGTTGAGAACCTACTATGTGCCAGGCACTGCATAAGTTGTTGAGAATATAGCTGTAAAAAAGAGACAAAGTCCTTTCCATACACCCTTATAGTCTAATTTAAAAAAAGTAACCATTAGATAAATATATAATATATTCAGGAATATATTCTCAGTTGAGGAAACATGTTATGAAAAAAATCAAGCAGGGAAAAGGAGGGATGGAATAGTGATGGAAGTCCTCTCTAACAAGCTCTTCATGTCTGTGAAGATGCAAGCACTTTGGGGGAAGAGTAATATTTTTATGTATTGCACATTGGATGAAAATTCCAGTGTTCATGAGGGTAATGTAAATGAGTGGAGAGGGCCAGGTGGGGACTGTAGGTGAGTGAGGAAGCCAGGTGGATCTGGGGAAGGAATGTTCAGAACAGAGGAATGGCAAGGGCAAAGACCTCGAGGTAGGAGGACGCTTGCCTTGCTCAAGGAACAGCAAGGAGAGCCACGTGGCTGGAAAAAAGCGAGCAAGGTGGGATGAGAGGAAGCCTCATTTCTCAGTCCCACTCCCCTCCAGGTTGGAAACTACAGGTAAGTGACAGTATCTTTTACTTCCCCCTCCTTTTCCTTCATTCAGCTACTTTCAGTTATCTTTTCTAGAGGACGATTCTCCAAAATCATCCCTTCCATGATTTTCCTTCTCTCAAATGAATTCAGGCCCCACTCACTTTGTATCTGGATTATTCAAGATTAGCCTTCTAGGCTCTTGTGTCTGCAATTGCTCCAGTCACTTTTAGCACCGAGATTAGTCTCCCTAGAACATTGCTTTCATCACATTTTATCCTCCCTTGCATAAAAATGGCTTGGTGATACCTGTAGGGTAAAGGAGGGGCTCTTTAGCCCACCCCACCTCAATCTGCCCTAGAACTCCATTCCCCCTCTTCCGGCTCTGCTGGCCTCCCCCGCTGTGCCATGTGCTGCCAATCACTTTCAACTCTTCAAACTTAGCATAAAACCCACGTTATCATTCACTGAGCAGCCCATCCTGAAACAAGCTGTCCCCTTCCTTAAATAGCTGAAGCACTAAGTCTTGTATATATCCAATTTAGCGCTTAAAATATAGCAATGTGTAAGACTCATTGCTTCCTTCTTTTGTCAGTCCTGGCTCACCTATTAGACTAGATTCACTGAGATCAGGAATTGTGTCTTACACACCGTGGGCATCATTTGTGTGCCCTAAATGTACATGGCGTGATGTATACAGTACATGGATGATGAACATTAACAGAGAAAGACCTCTGAGTTGCCAGGCATTGAAACAGGTTAGAGAAAATGAAGTAAATTATCATATTGTACCTTTGAAGCCCTCCCTTTTCCACAGGCAAGAGGGGGCCTACTCAGTGCAAGGTCATCTTCCTCTGAGGGGAAGACATGGGAAGATCAGAAGCATGGTCACGAAAATCTTATTTTGTTCATCTCGATGTTCAGTAACTAACAAAGTAGTAAGATATCGAACATATTTATGTTAATCATTGAGTGTGTATAACTACTAACTTTCTAGGGAAACAATGTCAACATGGTAGAACCAAATGTGAAAAATGTGTCTATCTACGTGGGCTTCTAATGAGTAATGTGGGCAGAGCTGAAGAGCTGTATAGAAGTGAGAACACGAAGAAATAGTTCTTCAATCTGCCAAACTACTGTTAAAAACTGGGCAATAGCAATATTTTTCCCACCCACATAGAAGTTCACATGGGTGCCAATAAAAACATAGAAGTTTATAAAGCCTGCATTGTTATGAAGAGAATATGAAATCTCTCTCCTAACTAAAAGAGGCGAATGTAAAACTTTTATTTTCAGCCTTGGATGCCCAATGGCAGAGTTACCAACAGAACTGAATTGTATGGACAGTATTTATGTGAGTTCTTTGAAGTTAACACTTGACAGATTCTTTAAAGTCCTATCTTGCGAAACAGTCATCATAATAAAGTTAAAAATAACGATGCATGAATTCTGTATTCAGTTCATGTCTCACCTGCTTTCAGCAGGTTGAAGCACTTGAGGGAAGAAGAGTGAGTCTCCTGCTTTGCTTTCCACTTGCCTTTATCTCTGGAAAGCCAGGCTGCCCTGGTTACCAACAATGTGAAGGCTCAGGACTAGCCTTGCTCAGAGTGAAAGCAGGCCCAGGCCTTACTTGATATGATAAACAGAAGCCCTGATATCGTCCAGGTCCTCCCCGTGGCTGAAGCCCAGAATGCCATTATTAGAGTGTAATCTCTACAGTTTGCTTCCTTCTCTGTGAACCTGCAAGAATTTGGAGGGAGGATAACCCTGACATTGATATCTGGGCGTAAAGATTGACATTCCATTGTTCACAGGGAGTGTTAGGAGAGGACTAGAGCAAACAGCCCAACTCTGTTCCTTCCAAATTAAACCATGCAACGTGGGCCTGATGCTACTGAGCTTTCTGACTACTTAAGAACAGCCAGAAATACAGATGTTTATATGAAATCTTCCCATACAATGACGACAATGAACAGGTTTGTTAAGATGCTGTGCAAAACAAACTAAACCCAACTGTGGACCAGCAGCAAGACATGTTTACAACTTTGCTCAGGATAGCCAGCACATGAAAGATGGGAAGCCCCCACCTGGTGGCCAAGGCAGAAAGGTGGGGCTGGGAGGGGGAGCAGGGAGAGGGTTTAGGAGAATCCAAAGATCTGAGAGTGAGCCAAGCAGCTTTGCTAAGGATGAGCACTACAGCGGCTAGCTTGGGTACCAACATTCATAGTGGAGAAAGGGACCACACGACAAGCCTCTGGAAGCACCTCCCAATAGCAGCTCTGTCCACGCCACATTTATTTCTGCTCTGCCCTCCACCCAGGCTTTCATGGGACCTCGGCAGCTTTGCCTTTGTAGGTCCCTTCCTCCGTATACTGCTGTGTTCGTTTAAAGACAAATACGATTTCACATTTGATTATATCTATTTTTTTATTCTGGTTTTAAAAGATATTAAAATATTTTCTTGGGCTCCTAGAAATATCATGGGCCTTACGCCCTGGCTTCTTGTGTCTAAAAGTAAAGTTGACCCTACCTCCAGTTCCACAATGCTTGGCTTCAACACTGGGTGCAAACTCTTATTACTAGCTGCTGGTGTGTGTCACTGTAAATATGACAGATCAGTCGCCATGTTAGAAAGTAACTGTGATAGTGGGGACATAAGTCAGGCTGAAGTCAGACTGCATAAGTTCAAATTCAAGTTCTACCATTTAGACTTCAAAGGCTTTAGGCAAGTCATTTAACTTCTCTGAGGCTTGATTTCTTCTTCCATGAAACAGGAATAAAAATAGTGCCTATTTGTGGATTGCTACAATGATTAAATGAGTTAATACACATAAAAAGCTTCAAAAGGTACCTAAAAATAGTAAGAGACAAATATTAGCTATTACTACCATTTTGTTCTGTAGTGTCCTCACCATTGACTGACTTTAAGATTCTGGATATTGATAAAATTATTGAGCTACCATGTAAGTACTCTTGAAGACCCAAACATTCTGAGGTCAAAAAGGCAATTATTTTATCATGATTTCCTAAGAGTAACTTAACTATACAAAATTCAGAAGATAGATGAAAGTCTATAAATTTTAATTCCATCTTATATCCTGGCTATCCCTGATTTCCCCCATTTGTCTATAAAAGAAATTCAAGGTAGAGATTTGAGCTTAAAAACTTATCCATGGATTCTAAAGAGATGTGGTTTTTCAATAATATGTTTTGCATCCATTGATAAAATGCCCACCAGCTTTCAAAGCACTCGAACACTATATAGTGAGATAACACATACTTGAAGTAGCTGAAAGGAAGACAGAATTTTAGAAAACTTCAAGCCACTGGGAGGGTCCAGAGTGTCAACCTTCCCCATTGTACTGTAGTAATTATTGACAACAAGCTCTGTTATGATCCATAGAATGTTAGAGTGAGAAGGAGCCTCTCAGCTCACTCTCATTTGCTAAGGAGAGTAAGGCCAAGAGAATTCAGTGTTTTTCCTTGAGGTCACGTTGATTACTCTTGTTTTTCTCTATGCCGGCCCCTACCTCTATCATCATTTTTGTTATATTGTTTATACTGAGTTCTTTGGCATTTCTTTTTTTTTTTTTTTTTTGAGACAGAGCCTCAAGCTGTCACCCTGGGTAGAGTGTCGTGGCATCACAGCTCACAGCAACCTCCAATTCCTGGACTCAAGTGAGTCGGGGTTCTTTGGCATTTCTAATGCTAGAATTATTGCAGTGAAAGACAGTTATAGACTTTTTTTTTTGAGACAGTGTCTCACTCTGTCTCTCTACGTAGAGTGCCAAGGTGTCATCTTAGCTCAGAGCAACCTCAGACTACTGTGCTCAAGAGATTCTCCTGCCTCAGCCTCCCACATAGCTAGGATAACAGATAGTTACAGACTTTTGCACAGACTTTAAATTTCTTTTGGTGAAAAAGGAAATAGTTGGTGGTCAAAAGTACCTTCTAAATGAATGAGATTTCTTTAAGCTTTCATTTTATACCCTTTGTGATCTCATTGTCGAATTCCTTATCATTAAAAGGTAGGAGGGAATGGAGGCCGTGGTATATGATACGTTCTTAGCCTACATATAGTCCATATGGTTCGTATTGCTGATGTGTTGTGAAGGCATGAGATAGTTATTTGTATTCCCAAATGTTTTAGCGTATATTAAAATGAGTGTTGTTTGATTTTAAAAGACCTGATGAAGATGGATCAAAAGCCCATAATTTGGTGATTCCTGAAGACAAGAATAAGCGAGGCAATGTGGAATTGCTGCCTAAGTTGAGCATGTTTCCCTTACTTGCTACATAATGTACTTTTAACTGCTCAAAATGGCAAGAATTCTTATCCTCATCTAATCAGGAGGAAATGGCACAACTTTAAAACTCTTCCATCTGCCAAGAACAAATGCATTTTTCAAGACAAGTATTTACTATAGTGTTCCTTTCAAAAAAAAAAAAAAAAAAAGCAAAAATCTCTTGCACATTTGCAAACTGCTATAAAACCACTAATTCTTCCCAGTAACCTTGATATCCCATTTTATAGCAAAGGTGCTAAAGAAAGAGGCATGTTACAGAATTTTATGTAACTCAACTTCTGTGATTGAGACCAGTGAGCCATGCTGAGTTCCTAACGTTCAAAGAGATGTCTGGATCTTTCTTTGGACCAAAAATAAATCAATTGGTTACATCTGAAATAGCTGTTTTGTTAAAAACTGGAGTAATTTATAAACAGAACGTTTATTTCTTTATAGCAAAAAGACAAAACCCATTCCTAAACTATGCTCATATATGACATTTGGTGCTATGGGCAATTTAAATGCAATTGCTGGACATAAGCCATGTTAGCACTGAATGCTTAATACAGGCTAATACATAGGCTCTTTTTAAGTGGACTATTAAGTCCATTAACATTTAATGAAACAATTTTAACTTTATCCACAAAACACTCATGATGTCACTCTATCAACTCCCTAAAGGCAAAACAGCATAAATTTAAAAGAAAAATAACTATAAAGCTTCACTAAGTGCAAATGATTTCTGTAGAATAGGTTAAGGCCTGAATTTGTCTCAATGCAGGTTACATTTGATTTTTACTGCAAAGATAACCCAAACTGGCAATTACTCTTTACTAATCCTACCAAATAATAGCATGAAAACATTGGCTTACTACAGTCTCTGGCTCAAATAGTCTTCTTATTGCAACGTAAAGTCTATGGAATTAACTGACAATAATTTCACAAAGAGTCTATTCAAAATTATGTAATTCATTTCAAAATTGTATTGCAAAACATTATGTTTTAAAATATCATGTTAATGCTTTTCACTTTACAGAAGTCTCAAAGTAAAATTATATTCACTTTGTATTGAATGATTAAGATATAGAAACCAAACTTCTTTACCGACATCCAGCCTGTCACACTGCCACAGACAGAGATAAGGCACACAAAAAATCAAATTGTTCGCTCTGCTGTGCTTTATTGCCTGTCACTAACCTTCAACACACACATATACGAGTTTAATCTTATAAACATAAGCTCAAGGTTCTGAACCGTAGGTCTGAGCCTTTTAATGAGTATACTTTTTCCAAGGCCTATTTTAAAATTTCTGAGGTAGAGGAAAGTAAAATCGACCCTCTTATTAAGCTTTTGAAAAAACAAAGTAACATATTCTTATTTGTATTTCTTAGTATGATACCACTATCTAAACAATTAATAGATTAGATGCTTTTGTATTCATTCTTCCTAAATTTGATCCCTGTGAAAACAGCTCCCTTCCACAGAATAAGCTACAAAAAGCCCTCCTTAATTAATACAAACTACAAAAACATGGACTTAGACCTCTGTTTTTGGCAAACTTATTTAATAATCTAATGATTAAAAAAGAAGTCATTTTTTGAACACCTGTCTTGAAAAACCTCAAATGGCAGCTTCAGGGATTTGAATACCTTTGAGAAACCTGGACATCTGAAGGAGTTAGTGGGACTGATGTGGTCGGGGCTCTGAACATTTGACGTGGCGGTTGTAGAAGTTATAAATGTACCACACAGTAGGAAGCAGCTTTCTGCGAACTTCAAAGCAAACAGCAGTTAATTATCTGGCTTTCAGGAGCAGCATGGACTTACTGTGGCAGCTGCTAGGCGAGGACACATGGGTATCAACAGAACCAAACACCGGCCTTCAGATAGTGTCATTGTTCAGCTCGGATCTCATCGGAGCCCACACTTCGCCACCACCGCAGAGCTCAGTGGACACGCTGTTTACACATGCTCAGGCTACCTGGTAAGATTGGACATGAGACCCACCCATTTGAACTTTCTCCTTTCTGTCAATATGGATTTATCTGGGAAGTCTCGTAACTTGGATAAGAAACACTTCTTCTTTAGGAGCATTTTTAATCTATTTCTCTCTTTCTCCTTCCTTCCCTCCCCCTCATTTTTTTAACTGACAGAGAAGATTGACTGTTTCTGCCATGTGCTTAACAGGTGGGGGGGTCTGAGGGTGTTCTCCATGGCTGACTAACCATAGTGGGCCCCACAATTATTTGACTTGCATGAGTCGGGGCATGGCCTGGCTTATTTGTAGTTTCCTAGAGCATCAGCTTCTATCTATAATCTCATCAGGCTTCGCGTCAGCCATATGCAAATTCCCAGAATAAGTAAATTCATTCCTGGCCTCTCTTATACCACCTCCGAATCAGGGGTTATGATCACCATTGTGTACTTTGCTAAATCTGGCATCACTTTTAGGTCCAGAACTTGCCCTTCTTGAACAACATCGGATGATGTGCCCTAAGGTGTGTGCCCTCAAAGAAACAAGTAAAGAAATGAAATACATATTCCTTTGGGCCTGTTTAAGACAGAAAATGATAAACTTGAAGGGGGAAAAAATATGGACTTGAGTTACAGAAGTGAGAAAATGAATAGGAAAGAGTTGAAAGAAGGAAAACTGTTCCAAAAAAATTGATGTAAGAGACTGTTTGATATGACCTAAAACAATTCATCCCTTGTAGAAAATTTCCACCTTTAAGTATACAAAGTTAGTGTCGTCTTGCTCTTAAAATTGAAAAGAAAAAGAAACACTTTCTGAACAAAAATCCCCAGCAATTGCTGACCTCTTATTGCTCCATGTTTCTAAGCCATTCACTTCAATCAGCCACATACTGTTTCCTGACATGTCTGGAGCCCCAGATGAGGCCTTGCTGATTTTGAGCACTTGGTAACTATGTGTAATATATGCAAAACCATCTTCCGGGGACTTCAAGAATCTAGTATTCTCTTTGGCCCTCCCACTCCAGGAAACAAATAGCAAATGCTTTCATCTTCCTAGTGTACAAAATGTTTTTAAGCTGCCTGCAAAACGTGTGATGTGAACCATTTGACAAAAAATATTACATCCATTTATTAATTATCATTAAATGTGTTTCTTTTCATTTTTCAGTTCATCTTACATTAAGTGCTGAGCAGAAACTAACTTTGTTCCTTGCAGCCAAATTACACAAGAGGCATAAATCTTTAATGCTCTTGCTTTGCTTTAGTGCCTTTGCTTTCTTTTAGAAGGGTCTAAATACCTCTAAAAAGCATGCTGGATGAATTCCCAAGATGCTAGGATACTGGCCAAATACTCAAGGAGCTTTGTTCTTGGGGGAAAAGGTGCAGGACACTAGATACTCAACAAATGTGTGATTGCCAACTGTTCGGGCTCTGCCTTCTAAGGGGATGGCAAGTAGAATGTTAAAGCAGGCTGCCTTGGGTGGAGAGTTTGCATAGTTGACCAGCCTGGGTCTTCTGGTTTCTTCATACAGCAACATTCAATGAATCATAAAAGCTGAGAATGGAAACTTACTTTAAAAATCATTTTGAATCCCTCACGTCAATTTGAAATTAAAAAAGAAAAAAGATTTTGGTAGGACCAGGTTAAGTTAGCCACTCATTAATATTGATAAAGACATGGACAAAATTGCTTTTCCTGACACTTGAATTTCTGAGCACTCTTGAGAACTATGCTGTCTTTGGGGGGTGTTTTTGAGTTTTTAAAGTAATTGCTCTTGTGTATATGCATGCATTTCAACGTTTAGGGATTTGCACAAATACCAAATGATCTGTGTGTATGATTATTCACAGCAGCAGTATTTTTGTTAAGACAAAATGTGGAAAAACCTAAATAGCACAGGGATCAGGTTAAATAAACTATAATACATCCACGTAATTGAATACTATGCAGCCGAAAATAATTACAATATATAAGCAATTACAATATATATCCACGTAATCGAATACTATGCAGTTGAAAATAAGAACAATTATAAGGCTGTTTTTAATGTCTATGATAGAAACTTCTCCAAGTTCTATCTTCTTATATTGCTAAGAAAAAAAGTGCTTGAAGCAAACTAAGAATAAAGAGAAATTTCCTCAACTTGATGTAGAGAATCTACAAAATACCTGTACCTAACATCACACTTAATGGTGAGAAATCAGAAACTTTCCTGGTAAGATCAGGAAAAAGGCAAAGATGTTCCCTCTTACACTGCTTTTCAACATTGCCTAAAAGTCCTAGCTTGATGCAATAAAAAGAAAGAAAAGAAGAGGTACAGGATTAGGAAGGAATAAAAAAAAACTACATTTTTAAAAATATGACATGATCATCTATATGGAAAATTTGAAAGAGCCAACAAAAAAAACCCCTGGAACTAATAAGAAATTGTGACAAGGTTGTAGGATATAAGACTAATATATAAAAGTCAATCACTTTCCTATATATCAGCAATGAACAAGTGGAATTTGAAATTAAAAACATAATATTGGCCAGGCTTAGTGGCTCATGCCTATAATCCTAAAACTTTGAGAGGCTAAGGTGGGAGGATTGCTTGAGGCCAGTTCAAGACCAGCCTGAGCAACATAGCAAGACCCCATCTCTACAGAAAACAAAAATAAATTTAACTGGCATGATGGCACATGCCTGTAGTCCTAGCTACTTAGGAAGCTGAGGAGGGAGGATTGCTTGAGCCCACACTGTACTACGTCTCTGGCAACAGAGTAAAACTATCTAAAAAAAAAATGCTCATAACACCATATATATTTACATCATCCAAATTAAATATACAGGTATAAATCTAACAAATATGGAAAAGATCTATACAAGGAAAACTACAAAACTATGATGAAAGACATCCAAGAAGAATTAAACAAATGGAGAAATATTCCATATTTAAGGATAGTGTTTCAGTTTGTACTGCCATAACAAAATACTATAAGCTAAGTAGCTTAAGAACAACAGAAATTTATCTCTTACAGTTCTGGAGTCTGGGAAGTTCATGATTAAGGTGTTAACAGAGATGGTGTTTAGCAAGGACTTGTTTCCAAGTCATAAATGGAGCCTTCTTGCTGTGTCTTCATGTGGTTGAAAAGATGAATGAGATCCCTTCAGCCTATTCTATAATAAATGCCACTAATTCCCTTCGTGAAGTTTCATCCTCACAACCCAATTACCCTCCAAAAGGTCCCATCTCCTAATACAATCACTTTGGGGATTAAGATTTCAACACATGAATTCTGGGGCAACACCATAGCAGACAGGAAGACTCAATATTATTAAGACGTCAGTTTTTCTCAACTTGATCTTAAATCCAATGCAATCCTAGTCAAAATCCCAGCAAGTTATTTTGTGTATATCAATAAATGTATTCTAAAATTTATATGGAGAAACAACAGACCCAGAATAGCCAACTCAACATTGAGAAGAACCAAGATGACCGACTTCAGGACTTATCATAAAGCTGTATTAACCAAGACAGTGTGATTAACTGGCAAAAAAAACAAACAGATCAATGGGACAGAACAGAGAGCCCAGAAATACACCCACATAAATATGGTCAACTGATTTTTGACAAAGGGGAAGAGACTATACAATGGAGAAAAGATATTCTTTTCAATAAATGATGCCGGAACAACTGAACATTCATGCCCCAAAAGTAAATCTAGACATTAACTTAAAACAGATCACAGCCCTAAATGTAAAATGCAAAACTATAAAACCCCTAGAAGATAATATGGGAGAAAATCCAGATGGCTTTGAGCTTGGCAATGGCTTTTTTAGGTAAAATATCAAAGGCATAAAAGAGTTGCTAAACTGGATGTCACTAAAATTTAAAGTTATTCTTCTCTGCAAAATATACTGTCAAGAGAATGAAAAGGTAAAACATAGGCTGGATATATTTGCAAAAATAATCTAATAAAGAACTGTATCAAAAATATACAATGAACTCTTACCACTTAATGATAAGAAAACAAACAACTCATTTTTTTAAATGGACTGGGTTCAGTGGTCTGTGCCTATAATCCAAGCTACTTGGGAGGCTAAGATGGGAAGATTGTTTGAGCCCAGAAGTTTGAGACCAGCTTGGGTCTCAAAACTCTTTTTTAAATAGTGAAACACTATCTAAAAAAAATAGGCTCAAAACCCTAACAGACACTTCACTCAATAAGATATACAGATGGCAAACAAGTGTTTGAAAAGATGTTCCACATTATATGTCATTAGAGAAATGCATATTAAAATGAGATGTCACTACACACCTATTAGAATGGCTAGATTAATGTTCTGGGCTAAAATCTAGAACACTGAAACTACCAAGTATTGATGAGAGTGTGAAGTAACAGGAACATTAATTCAGGGCTTATGGATACACAAAATAGTAGTCACTTTGGAAGACTGTTTAATAGTTTCTTACAAAATTAAACACACTCTCAACATACCATCCAGCAACATATGTACCTAAAGGAACTGAAAAGGTACGTGCAAACAAACCTTCACACAGTTGTTAATACCAGATGTTTAAACAATTGCCAAAACTTGGAAGTAACCAAGGTATCCTTCAGTTGGTAAAGGATAAGTAAATCATGGTATATTTAGACTATGAAATATTAATCAGTGCTTCAAAAAAATGATCTATCAAGCTACAAAAAGACATAAAGGAACTTAAATGCATATTACTAAGTGAAGGAAGCCAGTCTGAAAAGGCCCCATACATATAATTCCAACCATGACTTTCCAGAAAAATACAAACTACAGAGACAGTAAAAAGATCAGTGTGCTCAACTTTTTCATCTTTTTGTAGTAAAAAGAAAATATTTTAAAAGTTCCAAAGAAGGAAAACCAAAAATCTTAAAGGACATATATTCAGTGTTTGCCAACGATAGAGGGAAGGGAGTGATGAATAGAGGGCACAGAATTTTTAGGGCAGTGAAACTACTCACTGATGTTATAATGGTGTATTTATGGCATTATACATTTGTCCAAACCCATATAATGTACAACATCAAGAGTGAAACCTAAAGTGAACGTGGACTTGGCATGGTAATGATACGGCAATGTAGGCCCCTTGATTGAAAAACAAGCTCCAGGCTACACTAGATGTTGGTAGTAGGGAAGACTATGAGTAAGTGGGGACCTGGGAACATAATGGGAACTCGCTGTAATTTCTTTTTCTTTTTTTTTTTTTAGCCAGAATCTCAAGCTGCCACCCTGGGTAGAGTGCCATGGTGTCATAGCTCACAGCAATCTCAAACTCTTGGACTTAAGCGATTCTCTTGCCTCAGCCTCCCAAGTAGCTGGGACTACAGGCTCCCGCCACAACCCCCGACTATTTTATTTTGGTTGCAGTTGTCATTGTTGTTTGGCAGGCCCAACCTGGGATCAAACCCCCCAGCTCCAGCATATGTGGCTGGCACCCTGGCCACTGAGCTACAGACACCAAGCCTCACTGTAATTTCTGTTCAGTTTTCCTGTGAACCTAAAACTGCTCCAAAAAGGAATTAAATTTATTAATTTAAAAAAAAAAACAAGGTCCCACAGAACAAGATGTATAGGATGTTGTGATTTGCATAAAAAATGAAGGGGATTGGGCAGTGCCTGTGGCTCAGTGAGTAGGGCACTGGCCCCACATACCGAGGGTGGCGGGTTCAAACCCGGCCCCAGCCGAACTGCATCAATAGCCAGGTGTTGTGGCGGGTGCCTGTAGTCCCAGCTACTCAGGAGGCTGAGACAAGAGAATCGCCTAAGCCCAGGAGTTGGAGGTTGCTGTGAGCTGTGTGACGCCACAGCACTGTACCGAGGGCGATAAAGTGAGACTCTGTCTCTACAAAAAAAAAAAAAAAGAAGGGAATTTTATATATATATATATAATATTTATATATATTTGTAAGTAAATTATATATAATCATATGCCTATTCATTTATAAGTATATATATTCATTTTTATCACACTTTGCATGAAATGGTTGCTTGTGAGGAAGAAGACAGGGGCTGGAGAAAGATTTTCACACTTTTTTTTTTTTTTTAGACAGAGTCTCACTATGTCCCCCTCAGGAGAGTGCCGTGGCATCACAGCTCACAGCAACCTTAAACTCTTGGGCTTAAGAAATTCTCTTCCCTCAGCCTCCCAAGTAGCTGGGACCACAGGCTCCCACCACAATGCCTGGCTATTTTTTGTTGCAGTTGTCATTGTTGTTCAGCAGGCCCAAGCCGGGTTTGAACCCGCCAGTCTCAGTGCATGTGGCTGGTGCCGTAACCACTGTGCTACAGGCGCTGAGCCTTTATACTTATTCTTGAATTATTCCAAAATATTACTTATTTAAAAACCAAATAAAAACATTTAAAACTACATGAAAATTAACCTGTTTTGTCCTTTTTGTACAGTCCGTTTGTACACGGAAAAGCCCGTTTCTATGTTGAACTACTACCCAGATAACTCTTCATAGTTTTTTAAACTGGCAAAATTACAGAATAGTTTATTGATTCTAACCTTGAAAGTTTGGATCCAATTTTCAATCTTCTTGAAACCAATACATGTATCAACAAAATCTTACAGAATCTCCAGGGAAGAAAAATCAAATCCTAAAAGGATAATTAATCGATACAGGTTAATCCTGTATTAACCTCTGTCATTTTTTTTTTTAACTTTAAAATTTCACCTTAAAAGTCAGCCATCACTCTTGGTTATGTATCTGCTATGTAAGGGCTTTAACTTTTAAACCTCCAATTCAGAAGATTCCGCAGGCAGGGAACACATGCTGTCTGTGTCATGGGTGGTCAGAAATGGCCAGCACACACACCGCTGTCCTTACCAGCTGAGCAGAATCCTTGGGAACTGCTAGCTGCAGGGTCTCTGGCCCTCTGAAGCACTTTTTATCCTGACCTCAAAAAGTAGCCAAACACCTTTTCTAGACAAATGCTATTTCTTTCAAAATTAATTTGTCCAGGCAGTCTGTCAGACAAATTACCAGAAGTGATATCTTTGATAAAAGGGGTGCTCCCACATTTCCCCAAGATGTATAGTACCTTTCTTACAGACATCCCCAGTGGAGTTCACATAGTGGTCTTATCTGATTCAGCCTAACACACCAGAATTTTAAATGAGCACCATTTCAGGGCCTATAGCTGGGCTGTTCTGCCTCACCTCTCTGTGACAGAACTCACTTGCCTCCAGAAAGGGCTGCCCTCAGCTGACACCAACATAACTTGCCAAAGAGTTCACATGCTGATTTTTTGATAGGCCCGATGAGGTTAGATATTCTCACTCCTCCTAAGCTTTTGGCCGGGCCAAAAGCTGGTACCTCCTAACAGTGGCTGAAGTGTTCTGGCTGCAAACCCTATTTGGCAACAGAACGGTAAAGTATCAAATTCTGGTGATAGCTTTTAGCCTTGTAGTAGTCAAAGAAGATCCTGAGCTGCAGAGGGGTGTTTTCCTGATGTAAACTGGCAGAAAAACATCTTCAGCTCAAGGTCGGTCTATGCTGTATAGTCAGTCTTCCCACAAGTTCAGAAACTATTGATTGCAAATGTTTCCGCAATGCAGATATTAGCAGACTGTGATTCCTAACCTTGCCGATTAAGGTTAACATAAGGGATACGTCAGTAAATTTTTTAAACTGTTTAAATCCAAATTAAAAATGACCTCAATCATTCAAAGAAAGAAACCTTAAATATTTTAGTCACTGAACATTATCTTATCACAAGAAACTCCAAAAGTAAAGAATCTGAATGTTCACCATAAGCAAAAGTAAAATCAATCACAAGTACATATCTAAGAACTATGTAATACAAATCAGAAGTGAGAGAATATTTTGTAGCTCAAGGATGATACTGGCTTGTGTGTAATAATAAAAAGCCCCTTGTTCTTACCATTTTTAAGATGCTTAAAATATCTATTTGGAGAAAGTTTGTAAAGACCCCTTAAAAACTTTAAAACACAGCGCTGATTAAATTTCCACTTCTGCATAAATACTCCTTCAATTTATGAATGACCGCAACAGCGTTAGGTATTCATGGTTTCAAGAATTATATGTTCCCATAATTTCCCTAGGCACAAATTAGTGATGCCTTAATCAATGTATCTTCTGAAAATAGCTTGCTTTATTAAGAACCCTGTTTTTAAAAATCTTCAGCAATCATTTCAAGCAAAACTAAATGTATTTATGTGTGACAAAAATACCTCTGGACACAGAGTCTATTTACTGGCTCCTGAAAGGCATATTCATATTGAAAGTAAACAGTTTCTTAATGTCTCAGTTTCATCATATGTGAGTACAAAATGGAGCTAATAATATCTCCTGCACAGAACTTTTAGAAAGATTAAATGAAATCATATAAGCAATACCCATTCTTTACTGTGTCTGATACTAATTATATCTCAAAATAAATATCTTTCGTCTTCAACCAGAATTTATTTTTCTCTCTAATTATAGGTGAAATATTTTTGTCCTCTGTACAAGGAATTTCAGACAGATGAATGTTTTTCAGGTTTTTAGGACATTCCAATAAGTCTTTAAGCCTTTGTTCAGATGACCCTTCCATAGTACCAGGAGTTAAGTGGTAGGATCTATGCTAACAGATGCTTGGGAATTATTGGCAATAAAGCAACATATTTCCTTTCAGATTTTCAGAACCTGAGAGCTTTCACACTTTGTCCCTCCTGCCCTTTCTCCTTCTCTACCTGTCCATGGGCTGAAGCCCCTCTTGGGCTTCTGCTAACTTCTGTCTATATTCTACTATCTGCCCCCTTTCTGTACTTAAAGATTCTTCACATATCCATGTGCTATTCATTCCTCTACTTCTTCTATATCCAAAGAAGCAGCAGATGATGGGACCTTATTGACATATTAACTGCTTACAGTGCCAAGTGAATATCTCTGAGTTTCTAAATTCTGTGAATTTTTCTGCATTTCACTCAAATTTCAAGGAAGCAGCAGGGTGTAAGAAGACACACCACTCTCAAGTAAAATGACCTTGGGTAATTTTCTAATTTCTCTGCGTCTCAGTGGCATCATCTCTGATACAGTGGCAATAATTGTGCTTGAACTAAAGAAAGTCATTTTCACCTAAAGGAAAAGAACTTTGTTTTCCAAATACTGTGTAAACTAGACATCCCTCAATCTCACCTTGGCGTGTCAGGGCTGGCAATGAACTCAGAGATGCAGGGATACCTGGGAACAGTGTGTGTAGTTCAGTGATGTGAAGAGGGCTTGGGGTTAGTAGGGTACCTGTTACCTTCACTCACACACCATATATATACACATTTTTTTAACTCATAGTTGAATGACTTGCCTTTAAGCAGGATAAAATTGTTGCTAGAGTCCCAGTGGCTTAGTGAAAATACCAAGTATGCAGCTGGATTACTTGACAGCGGTTTGGTAGATCAAGTGAGACAATCCACAAGAGAGTGCTTTTCTTCATATTAAATATTGTGACTTAGATGTTTGGTGATGATAATGTTTCCCCTCTACATGTTTTCTGCTCTTTGGGATAAACCCCTAAAGTCAACAGAACCACTAAGACTTCGGATTATAATGAACCCTTGGGTCATCTTTTCTAATCCATTTCAAATAATGGACACAAGCAAAAGCTGGACACAAGCAAAAGCAGGTGACATTGACATACTAAAGGAAAGTAATTCTCCAGTAATACACTTGGGGACTTATGCCTCTTCTCTTTCAATGTACTATGAACAAATATCAGAGCATCTTAGGCCATAAGCCAATTTTGTATAGAAGCCATAACTTCCATTCTTAATGATGCCATCCAAACTTGGCAATGAACTTTGAAAGTCAATTGTCATTCTTATAAAGCGATAGATACCATACCCTGGAACCTAGCAATAGCACTTCTTGTACTTGAATACTCATGGAAGCTTTATTCATAAAACCCAAAAGCAGAAGCAACTCAAATGTCCATCTGCTGGTAAATGGATAAATACAAGGTTGGACAATTAAGTTCACAAACCCATCCTAAAGAAAGTGCTATGTACATGATCTCTTCAAAGTACTCCCCTTGGGAAGCTATGCAGCAACCCTAGCACCTAGTCTGCTCTTCAAAGCAATTTTGGAACTCTTTTTCTAGAATGGGCATTAGAGTTGTTGTTGTACCGGGTCTGACAATTAAGTCTGTGACCTCATCCTAGGAAAAAGTGCTTTGAAGAGTGGACTAGGTGCTAGCATGAGTCCTACAGCAAGGGACCATAGTGACTATTCAGCAAGGGGATATGGAGCATTTTTTCTAGGATGAGTTCACAAACTTAATTGCCAGAACTTGTACAAGGATAGACCTGATGGGCATTCCAGAAGAAGAGCTCCAGAATTGCTGTGAAGGGTCCAGTAGGTGCTGGCATTGGTGCATGGCTTCTCGAGGGGAGTACTTCAAAGGCGACCATGGCGTATTCAGCAAGGAGGAAGGGAGCACTTTGTCTAGGTTGAGTTCACAAACTTAATTGTCTGAGCTTGTATACTGTCATATATGCATACAAAATAATTTCATGACACAATAAAAAGAAGCAAACTACTGGTGCATTCAACAACACAAATAAATCTCAAAAGCATTATGCTAGGTAAAAGAGCAAGGTACAAAAAGGTTACATGCTCTGACGGCATTTGTAAGAAATTCTGGAAAAGGCACATCTATATGCACAGAAATCAAAGCTATGTTTGTCAGTTATGTCACAGCCATGGTGAGGGTTTATCACTACCACAGCTAATTGAATTGTATACTTTTAAACAGTGGATTTTATTACAAATAGCCAGGCCTTGTGGCAGACGCCTGTAGTTCCAGCCACTTAGGAGGCTGAGACAAGAGAATCGCATGAGCCCAAGAGTCTGAAGTTGCTGTGAGCTGTGATACCATCGCACTCTATTGAAGGTGGCAAAGTAAAACTCTGTCTCAAAAAAATATAAAAAGTGTATTTTATTGTATACTTTGCTAAAGTTGACTTTAAAGAAAAAAGTAACTGCTAAAGAGATTCTTACTTTTTTGTCTTATAACTAATTTAAATAACTTCATCCATCAACTAGAAGACCATCGATACGGTAACTAAAGTTTGAGAGGGGAAATATTAAGTTCAGAGGTAGAAAACCCTGGACAACCTTGTCTTTCCTGTTTGACTACTATCATATAGTTATTATCTTTCTGGTAGAAAACATAGTAAAAGATCAAAAGATCAAGCCATCACGGTATCCTTTTAGGATTTTTAACTAATTACAAAAGATTATTCCCATATCTGAATTGTCAATAACCATGTCTCTCTAATTTGTGAAATCTTCATTTTACTGACAAATCACTACAAAACCTCCAGAGTAACCCAAATTGAGTTGAAATTTCATCTTCCCTGTTCTACTCCCACTAGACATCTTCTTATCATTTAATTATTTACTAATTAATTCCCCCATTCCTTGCCCGCTTCCAAAGAGCCTCAAATAACTTAATAAATAAGTCAGGCCAGGGTAATAATGGGAAAACATTAAAGCACAGATAAATGCAGAGTAGAGAGCCTAAATAACTTTTAGAAGTAGCTACAAATTTAAGTTTCTAAGTGGCCCTCAAATGGGAAAAGTATGTATTGATATAAGATTCTAAATATCTATAAAAGAAATAAAAATCTAACTATTAAGGAAATGCAACATTTTTTCTGATACCAAGGCCAGTGTCAAAGTTTTTCCATGAATTCTCCAAAAGAGGAAATTGCATAGCATAGTGAATCTCTTCAATAGTGTATTGGGAAAGATACAACAGTAGGTTTTCTATGGCATGCTTAAAGCCACACACACACACAAAAGCCAAAACCATCATGCCACTTTGGGGAGCAGAACATGGTGGTAGCTAGGGGTCAAATGTATCAGGGGAGACTTACCCTCCATTATGCACATAGCCTTTTGCAGCTTTTGAGCAGTGTACAACTTCTATACATCACCAAACAGAGATTTAAGCATACAGACTGCGGGGCAGGCTACTCAACTCAAATCCAGCCTGTGTAAATTACTAGTGGTAGAATTTGGGGCAACCCTTGTGCCTCACCTCTAAAGTGGGGGATTAGAGAATATCTGTTGCACTGTATTATTAGAAAGGTTAAATGTGTTAATATGTATAAGAGGTTAAATATTAACTATTACTAATGATAAAAGGCCGAGGCAAATGGTGCTCCATATATAAAGCTCAGGTTAAATATTAACTATTACTAATGATAAAAGGCCAAGGCAAATGGTGCTCCATATATAAAGCTCAACAATAATCAGATTTTAGTCAAGAGTGTAAATTTAGAGTATCTGGCAGATTTGAAAATTAGCTTCCATCCCTGTGGGGTTGTGCAACCCAACTGGTTTAGGTTTTGTTATGTCTTTTAAAAAGCAATGCACTGGGCTTGGCGCCTGTGGCTCAACGGGCTAAGGCGCCAGCCACGTACACCTGAGCTGGCGGGTTCGAATCCAGCCCGGGCCTGCCAAACAATGACGGCTGCAACCAAAAAATGGCCGGGTGTTCTGGCGATCACCTGTAGTCCCAGCTACTTGGGAGGCGGAGGCAGGCGACTGGCTTGAGCCCAGGAATTGGAGGTTGCTGTGAGCTGTGATGCCATGGCACCCTATCCAGGGTAATAGCTTGAGGCTCTGTCTCAAAAAAAAAAAAGCAATGCACTGTATGTGTATGAAGCACTGTTGAAGGAATTTAAAGAATATTTCAGTCAATGAAAACACATCCTATGTTCATGGATCAGAAGGCTTAAGTTGGCGATAATCTCTAAACTGATCTGCAAATACAATGTAATTACTATCAAAAGCCCAATTTGCTTTTTTTTTTTTACAGAAATTAAAAACTGACCCTAAAATTATATGGAAATATAAGAGACCCCCCCCCAGAGTAGCCAAAATAATCTTGAAAAAAAGAACAAAATTGAAGGACTCACATTTCCCAATTTGAAACCTAATACAGAGCTATAGAAATCACAACATTGTGGAACTAGCATTAAGATAGACATACAAATGAATGTAATATAAGTGAAGTCCAGAAATAGAATTCAGTCACATTTATGGTCAACTGATTTTTGATAAGGGTGACAAGACTATTCCATGGGGAAAGAATAGTCTGTTCAACAAATGGTTCTGGGGCAACTCAATATTCACATGCAAAAGAAGGAAGCAGAACCTCCACACAAAAACTTAACAAAAACTAACTCAAATCAAACTATAGATACGAATTTAAGAATTAAAACTATAAAACTGTTAGAAGAAAACATGGGGGTAAATATTCATGACTTTCAGTTAGGCAATGGTCACTTAGACATTACACCAAAAGCACAAGCAACAACAACAAAAATAGATCAATTAGACAATATCAAAACTTAAAATATTGTGCTGCAAACAGTACCACTAAGAATGGGAAAAGTCAACCCACAGAATTGGAGAATATATTTGCAAATTATATGTATACCTGATAAAGGACTTGTATCTAAAATATATACACAAATATATATGTGTGTATATATATATATATATACACACACAAAGAACTTTTGTAACTCAATAATAAAAGACAACCCAATTTAAAAAATGAGCAAAGAATCTCAATAGACATTTCTCCAAAGAAAATGTACAAATGGCCAAAGGACAGGAAAATATACTCGATATCACAAGTTATTAGGGAAACGCAAATCAAAATCACAAGTTATCACTTCAAACCCATTAAGATTACTATAATCAGGCAGGGCCCATAGCTCAGTGGGTAGGGTGCTGGCCATATACACCAAGGTTGGCCGATTCAAATCCAGCCTGGGCCAGCTAAACAACGACAACTGCAACAAAAAAATTAGCTGGGTGTTGTGGCGGGCGCCTGTAGTCCCATCTATTTGGGAGGCTGAGGCAAGAGAATCACTTAAGCCCAAGAGTTTGAGGTTGCTATGAGATGTGATGCCATAGCACTCTACCCAGGACGACAGCTTGAG